>JAUZST010008100.1:0-66911 GCA_034779995.1 Parotocinclus haroldoi | reverse complement strand
GCTCTCTCTCTCTGTCACTCTCTCTCTCTCTCTGTCGCCCGCTCTCTCTGTCTCTCCCTCTCTCTCTGTCTCTCCCTCTCTCTCTGTCTCCCTCTCTCTCTGTCTCCCTCTCTCCCCCCTCCCCCGGGTGTGTTTGCATGGATCCCTGAGCACCGAGGTCATTGACGGGTCGAGACTTTTGACAGGGCTGTCTAATAATTTCTGTGCTCAAAGTGGCCCAGGTGGGGCTGCGTCCCAAATCTAGTGTTTACCATAGTTAACCCAAAAAAAAAACATTTGTTGGGGAATTTGGCCTGTTTTTGAACTTTTAGGGAGGAGGCTTGGATATGGATGCTGTTGCGGCACCTTGGAGTCTTTGAACCTCGGGACTCGACCCTAAATCACCCCCCACCCCCCTCGTTTATTAACGAGCCCTGGTGATCTTGGGCCCTGATTAGTCGATGACTTTTAAACGAAAGCTCTAAAAGGTTGTTTTTTTTTGTTTGTTTGTTTTTTTGTGGATTGTAAGTGCAGCTCGAATCCCGTCCGTGTGAACACACCCCGTACCTGCATGCCTCTGTGTTTTGAGAGCCCTCCCCTTTCTCTCTCTCTGTGTGTGTGTGTGTGTGTGTGTGTGGGGGGGGGGTTTGTCTTGTCATCCCTTCCCTTTGACGTCTGTGCTGCACACTGGTCCTAATTCATCAGAACCCGGTGCATGATCCCTCCTTTTCGTTTTCCAAATTGATCCCCTTTTTGATCACGTGGTTTAATGAGGCGCACTTCCGCTTGTGGTCACCAGGGGGCACATTGCATGTAACACCTAGAATGTGACTGTGTGAGTGATTGTTTAGAAGTGGTGTGTGTGTGTGTGTGTGTGTGTGTGTGTGTGTGAGTGAGAGAGACTCTGAATCTAACGGCTGTTCCTTTTGTTACCTGAATAGCAGGGATCAGGGCCTGAGAGCAGCGCTGAAAAACTCCTCTGAGCGAAGGGCGGCTCGTTAAAGCGCGGCTTCCTCTCAGACGGCGCCGGGGGACGCGGCGGGTAAGCTCCACTTCCTGCCGTCCAGTTCCATTTCCTGCATTAGGAGGAGGAAGAGGAGAGGGAAAACGTAGCTGCTGCAGCACTGAGCTTACCGTCGCCGTTTAAAGGTGCTCTACAGCCTACACTGTGGACCTGTCCCAAACCGCACCCTGTTCACTACACGGGGGGCCGACCTCAGTCCCGAATGCCCTCGCGTCCCAACCCGTTCACCCTGCGGTGCCCTCGTCCTGAACCGCACCTCATTCACTACGTAGTGCACTTCGGTGTCGCTGCGGGCGTGTCCCAAACGACTCTCGCTCTCTCACTACGGAGTGAACGCGGTATGCCCACGGACGGACGGACGGCCGGCGTTCTCCAAATTGCGCCTCCCGTCCCGAACCCCGCGCTCGCTTGCTGTGGTTGTGTCTCAAATTGCACGAGTGATGGAGAGTATTTGCACCTTTTATACACTACATAGGGCACAAACACAAGTCCACTACGTCCCTAATCACTACAGTATTTCATCCACCCCGGGACACGTCCCAAACTGCACTGCGTCACTACTGTGGATGCATCTCAAATCACGCTCGACCTAATGCGTAGTTCACTTAGCCACAGTCTGGACGTGGGCGTGTCCCAAACCACCACCACCGCCACACTTAATACCCTTGGCACTGTGGTCGTGTCCCAAACTGCATTGCTTGCTTCGTAGTGCACTTAGCCGTTCCCTATATAGTGAACAAGACGGTTTGGGCGTGTCCTGAATCTCACGGAAGTTTGTTGCGGTCGTGTCCCAAACCACTACACGGAGCTCGTCATACCGTGTCCAATGCGGTCGTGTCCCAAACCGCTCTGGTGCCAGTATATGAGTGTAGTGAACAGGGTTCCGGTTTGGGCTCACCGAAAGGCGTGGTCGTTTGTGTAAATATCCGTTTTTGCACTTTTTATTATTATTATTATTATTTTTTTATTATTATTAAACAGTCACGTTCTGAACCACGCGTCTCCGTATTGGAGTCCCGGGCCGAGGTCGTGGGGACGGCTTTGTTACATTTCATGGACTTTTTTTTTTGTTGTGTCTGAGCCAGAGCCGAGCGGGCCATACGCGACACGGTCCGGATCCTCGGGAAAGGGGCGACTACAAATCAGGGGGTTCTGTTTTAAGACCCGAGCGTGAGCTTTCATCCCAGGCTCTTTTAGGGAGACGTGTGGGGGTTTTAAGCTGCATCATGGGATCCTTTTTTTTTTTTTTTATTTAAATGTTTTTTATAGTAATAAAATCTTAGGTGGCCTAAGAGTTCACGTGGTTCGGTTCTGAACCTGACGACGTTACGGTAACGGATTCGTTTTATCGATCCGCCTCGGCTTCAGTCGCACGGGCCATTTTTTTTTTTTTTTTTTTTTTTTTTTTTTTTATACGTTTATGCACAGGAGCGACTCCGTCGTTCTGAACGCGCAGTCAGACTGCGCGCGTGTGTGTGTGTGTGTGTGTGTGTGCGTGCGCGAGAGAAACTCGGACGCCGAGTCTAAACGCCTGGTCTTCCTCGCTCCGTTAGTTATCCTTTTTTTAAATATAAGATTTTTACATTTATTTTTTGTTTTGAGGGGGGGGGGGGGCTGACTTCTTACGAACGAACCTTTTGTGCCCGGGCCCGTACTGGTCCTAAAGGGTCGCCGTGGAGGCACCTTGGTGACCACCTGCTTACAGACGAGCCCGAACACCCGAACCTGGTTTGTGATCTCGCTTAAAAGTTCCAAACCCCCGTCCGTTTCGGAGCCTGCTCCTCTGCTGCTACGGCTGGCTTCGCCGCGGGACAGTTTGGAACGTGATCGGGTGTCTGGCGTTGGACGGCAAATTCTCCGGCTCAACCAAAGATCAAACGCCAGCTCGGAGCGAGGCGAGCGACACGCGGGCCGTACGGAATTCACTTTGGTCTGTGAGCGGGAACGCCGTTACTCCCGGTGCTCTCTAGATCCTGTGCCGTCCGGTGCTCCGGTACATGCTCAGGGTTACCGTGTTTACAGGGGGGAGGGGCTTATGTGGGGTTGAATCGTCCTTACCTTTTTGTATCCCTTTTTTTTTTTTTTTTTTTTTTTTGGAAAATTTGTATGTTATTTAATGATGTCGCAAGTCTGATGGTGCTCACATACCGTTGTTGTGCCCAATAAAATGTTTATATTGCAAACTTGAGGCTTGGATTGGTCTGTTTTTAGGGGTTCGTTCAGTCCCGATCACCCGAGTAGTCGATTACAAGTCGGTAGAAACCACGCTCGTATCAAATCACATTCCCCCGCGATATATCGTCAATAAATATCGCTTAAAACCGGATTACGATTTAATCTTGAGTCAAATCAGTACTTTCCCTCAGCTGCCCTTTATCACCGAGTAACGCGTCAGTAAATCCAGAACAGCGGGATTTGTTTTTTTTGTTTTTTTCAGACCTACCAATGTGCGGGAGGTGACATTTTAAAGCTTCTCGTGTCAGAATTAAATCTCTAGTAATGGATTAAAACGCACTACGGGTAAGATTTTTCGTTACGCTTTCGACGCCTGTGTAACCGTTATCCAGAGGCCATTCACGAATCTGATTGGCTGAGCCGCATCTACCCAGCTCCTGATTGGCTTCTAGTTTGCCGCCACACGGCTCACGTAATAGATTAGTATCATGGAGTGTGTAGTTCGATTTCGAACTACAAACGCTGAAATATAACGCTGCGTGTCAGAACACGGTCCAGAAATCAACACACAATGTATAGGATATATAACACATAACCAGGATTGGTTTTACGTGCCTGTAAATCGAAATAACGAGCGAAATTCGCACTCGGCGGCTACCACTGGTCCGTATTTACATGGTGGTTCACATGGTGGTTACATCTGATTGGCTGAGCTGACTGTAAGAAGCTTCTGATTGGTTATTGGTCAACGGCGAGCAGAGTGGGTTTATGGGATATGTAGTTTTAAAACGGCGTGTGCATTCGAGCTACAAATAGTAACATGTAATATTTTACAGCTTGTTACTTGTGAACCGTTCAGAAAACAATACACGAACCACACGATACTTAACGCGTAATCAGTCATATAAACTTTAAAATAACGAGCCAATTCGCGACGTCTCAGCAACGCCATCTTCCTAACTCGGACGGTGGGTTTATAGAACATGTATGGACCTTTTAAAAACTACAAATAGCGAAATACATCACCCATAACACCTGGAAGCATAACTATAATTTATTTGATGTTTCTATAGCTAACGTTTTTATTAATGCGTGAAAATCGCTTCTCACGTACACGTCGGTAGTCACGAATCTGATTGGCTGAGCTGGATCTCGGATGGCTCTGATTGGTTGAAGCGGGCGATTTGAAAACGTTCCGTTGGTTTCAAAGGGGAACGTAAGAGTTTTCTTAGCGTTAGCATTAGCCTGGTGTTGTCTTAATGTAATATGGAATTTTAACCAAAAAAAAATATTTGTTTACTAAGTTATTTTGAATTAAGCGGGGTCCGTTGGGAGAGTAAAACGATGGCTGTTCACATTTATTTACAGTAAGTATGTTTTATCTTTAAGTATTGTTAACTGCTTAGCTGTGGAGTCGTATTAGTATAAACATGAAGGGAATTAAGTTTTATTAAGTGGGTTTAAGCACCAATCAGAGTTTTACTCTTAATGTTTATCAGTCGTACTTTAATCGATTCGAAACATAAGCACAGTTTAAATAGGATTGCTTTTTAATTTAAGGGACTTATTATTAATAACATAAACTGTTTTACTGAGAACTAGACCGTTCCGGCTTCATTTAAACATTGTATTGTTTTAATAAGTAATTCTCTAATTAAATCATTAGTAATGAATTACGGCTTTTGTTCTGCATAACAAAAACTTAAAGGAAAATCAGAATAATGCCCCCCTCCCCTTTATATAAAGAATAATAATGTAATAATATTTCATCACAACCTCGAACTGACGAATGTAAAGGATTCGGTAAAGTTTTAAAGTCCTATGGCGCTTGCATGTTTGTTGCTTTTAGTATTACGGGCGTTTCCGATCCGTGTCTGTTTTAAAAAACCGCAGGGGGTTCGAGGAGAGCATGAGGAGCTATTGCGGTGATGATCCCCTGGATGCCTGGGAGAAGTGAGTAACGGGATCGCTATCAGCTCCCGCTCTCTGCCTGGTGCCCTCGGGCCGCCCTCGTTCACGTTCTTTCTTCTGTTCGTTCCAGGTTTGTGGAGTTCCTGGATCGAGGTTTGCCCTCTGAGGAGCGGGGCAGCGTGGGCGTGGTGCTGGAGCGGCTGGTGCAGACGTTCCTGGAGGATAAACGCTACCACGACGACGTCCGATACGTCAACCAGTGCATCAGATATGTAAGCCTGGGCGTCAGCGGGCCGCCTTGACCAAGTCAAACGAAACGAACTGAACTCCGCTCCGCTTTCCGCTCGTTCCAGGCCAGCTTCCACCCGGAGCCGGTTAAACTGTACGGCGCGGTGCACGGGCGCGGCGTGGGGGCGAGGCACGCCGCTCTGTACGTCTCGTGGGCCGAGCAGTGCGAGAGGACGGACCAGGCGAATCAGGCGGAGCAGGTTTACCAGAGAGGGTTGGAGAATGGCGCAGAACCCACGGAGACCCTGCAGCACCACTTTAGGTCCGGCTCGTATAGAACTGGCTCTCCTCTCTCTCTCTCTCTCACACTCACACACACACACACACACACACACACACACACACTGAAATTACAAACAGAAACCCATTAAATCAGGGATTATTGTTACAGGCTGTTCCAAAGCAGAACGCGGAGATCCCAGGCCACTCCCTCAGGTGATGTGATGCGCTACACGGTGGGGTATTTGGGTCATAAGAGCTGTGTGGGGGATAATGAATTGATGGTGATTTAATTTTCCGGTACAGATCCGGTTCGAAATCCTCTGCAGAATTCTCAGCTCATGAATCAACAGTGCAGAGCGAGAGAGCCGAGCATGATGCAGTGTAAAGTACGCTCAGCACACACACACACACACACACACACACACACACACACACACACACACACAGCACCATTTTCTGATCCCCTGTTATGCTTTTATTAAACCTTCTGATGTTCTGATTGTGTTATAAGGAAGTACAGAACACGTGGTTTCCTGCAGACAGAACTGTTCGCATGTGAGAAACATTTAAAATTCCATTCAGTCGTGTTAATAGTTTCCTCCGTCTGGCTTTGTCTCTATTTTTATATGCACGTTTCTCTCTTTCTCTCTGTCTGTGTCTGTGTGTGTGTGTGTGTGTGTGTGTGTGTGTGTGTGTGTGTCTCTCTCTCTGTCTCTCTCTCTGTCTGTCTCTCTGTCTGTGTGTCTGTCTGTGTGTGTGTGTCTGTCTGTGTGTGTGTGTCTGTCTGTGTGTGTGTGTGTCTGTGTGTGTGTGTGTGTCTGTGTGTGTGTGTCTGTCTGTCTGTGTCTGTCTGTCTGTGTCTGTCTGTCTGTGTCTGTCTGTGTCTGTCTGTGTCTGTGTCTGTCTGTGTCTGTCTGTGTCTGTCTGTGTCTGTCTGTGTATGTCTGTCTGTGTCTGTCTGTGTCTGTCTGTGTCTGTCTGTGTATGTCTGTCTGTGTCTGTCTATGTCTGTCTGTGTCTGTCTGTGTATGTCTGTGTATGTCTGTGTATGTCTGTGTATGTCTGCGTCTGTGTATGTCTGCGTCTGTCTGCGTATGTCTGTGTCTGTCTGCGTCTGTCTGCGTCTGTCTGTGTCTGTCTGTGTCTGTCTGTGTATGTCTGTGTATGTCTGCGTCTGTCTGCGTATGTCTGTGTCTGTCTGCGTCTGTCTGCGTCTGTCTGCGTCTGTCTGCGTCTGTCTGTGTATGTCTGTGTATGTCTGTGTCTGACTGTGTCTGTCTGTCTGTGTATGTCTGTGTATGTCTGTGTCTTTTTGTGTATGTCTGTGTATGTCTGCGTCTGCCTGCATCTGCCTCTGTCTGCCTCTGTCTGCCTCTGTGTGTTTATACGCATATACACTGCTCAACAAAATTAGGAGATACTCCAAAATGAATATGAAGTGATTTTTAAAAAATAAGCATTTGATTATATTTCATTAAACAGTAACATATGTCATCCAAGACTACCAAAACATGGACATGATCAGATTGCCCAGCAGTTCATGTGGGATGTGATCTCCTAATTTCTGTGAGCAGTGTACTTCATTTTAAGGCAGTGTAATGTCGCACTGTAAACAGCCAGGAATAAACAGCATTCACGCTATTAATTTTAGCCAACCTAAGGCATGTAGAGAAAGGTCAGAAAACAACAATAATCAACATATTCTATATAATTCACAATACTTAAATGATATAGAAGTGAGTTGACACAAACTAAACATAATGTACAATTTAATATTGCTTTTGCTGAATTCTCAGTGATGTATTCATGCTTTTAGCATACCCTAAATGCAGTCCAGAATTGATAACATTTTTTCCTCACCACAGGGCACCTTTTTAGGGAGTAAGAGTGAGATTTGGCAAAACTAATTTTTTTTATGTTTAAGTGACACCCTGATCACGCATTGTTTAAAATCTCCTTAAACTGGTATTTAAAGACCACTCATGCTAAGCACTTACATGCATGTGTCCAGTGCATTATTTATTTATTTTGGATTCCAATCCATTATCCTGCTTTGTGCCCGTCATGATTTGTTTTTGTGTGCTATGATGTGCCATTAGTCCTCGGTAGTGGCGACACATTCCCTCTCACTTCGTATTCTTCTTACTCTTTTCTTTCACATGCTCTGTCACTGGTTGTCATGACCACTGAGAGGCTGACTCATGTCTGAGGCTGACACAGAAGCCTTGATCAGAGACAGGCAGACAGAGACAGGCAGACAGAGACAGATGCCTTGAATTCTTACTCCGACCGTGTCATACACACACCGATTCCATTACCGCACACTGGCATCTTTCTCACTCTCCCCATCCCTCTTCCTTATGATACACCTGCGCTCCTTTAATGATGCAGTCCCTCGTTTTCTCTTAACAAAAACATTACTATCTACAAAGAACAGCTTGATCCACATTTGTGCTGCTTATGTGCACCGGATTATTTTTTGTAACAAGTGAATATTCATGGAGGTGTGAACCCAGGTTTTGAGTCTTGGCCTAGCCTTCTGCCTTTAGGAATTTGCATGTTCTCAAGTTTCATGTTTGCAAGTTTCCTTTGGGTCCTTATTCATACCAAAGACCTACATTATGTTAACGGGCATCCTGGCACTTTGTCTTGGGTTGGTTCCAGCCTTGTGCCCTGTACTGCCGCTTCCCGTGACCTTAAACTATAAATATTTATTTACAGCATATATTAGTTCACATGTTACATTTATGTATTTAGCTGCATAGCTTTAACTGCTTGTTTCCAGAGCAATTATTGACCTTGCTCAAGGACCAAACAGTGGCAGAGGTGGGATTTAAATTTAGGACCAGTCCAGTACCTTAACTGTTACCACAGTCACAGTATTGTCCACAGCAACACGCAATTTTACAGTGCTTACAAGTACTTATAAGTATCGTTCCATGCACAGTGCAAGCGTGCCACTGTATAGGACACCAGGAAATCACGGGGCAATGTGTGCTAGTATTTTAACACTGGTGGGTGATCATCTAGTTAGCTTCCACTCCCTCAGAGAGGACTGCACTGACAGGACTAAGTACCGATGCGCTCTGTTTTACAGTGGTTGGGTTTATAATTTTTCAACTTGGCATTGGGAACCGATAATACACTCACACACACACACACACACACACACACACACACTTACATTTGTTTTCCCTGATGCAAGCATTGCTCAGTAAGATCATCTCCCACAGATGCTGAGAATCCGGGAAGCAGCCAGCTTACTGAGAACAGCACCAATCATGTTGCTTTTTTTTTCTTTTCTATTTTTCGCTAGGTTTACATTTAGTACAATATGATATTGTACAAATATTTTACACTGATTATTAGTTTTGTTTCTGTTATTAAACTTGAAACACCGTGTGTAGAAAAATCCAGTACCTGACTGTAAATATGCATTGTGCAACAATGCTTTTTGGCCTAGTATTCTTCATACAGTTTGTATAATACTTACCTACAGAAAATGCCATGTTGTAAATATAAAGGGGCTTTTTTGAACAAGAAACCTGTTAGGAAACGATATGTAAATGATTTAATAGATACTGCTGAAAACACGAGTGAAACATCCCTAATGCCATCGCCTCTGAAACCTAAACTGTTCTACACATGATAAACCTACTTTAATTTATGGAAATTAAAGAGAACAGAGTAATTTACATGAGCAAGCAATTAACATCTCACGATTAACATAACCCTGGACAGGGCACCAATCCTGCACAGTCGACATGCGTGTGAACACACATTCGTTCTCTTTGGGTGACTATGGAGATGCCGATTGGCCTAACTTTGGTATATAAAAGGAAACCAGAGTATCATGTGTACACCCACACAAAAATGGTGAGAAACTCCACACAGGCAGCAGCTGGGCCGGGACTCTAAACCCTGAAAGCGCCAGCCACTGCGCCAACCGTTGTGTCGCCCATGGACAAACAAAGGAGTACTACTAACAATAGGACAGGTACAGACATGAATGGTAGCTTGTACAGCTTGTTACAAATAAATAGTGCAAAGTCATTTACAGAAAACACAACTAACTTGTAGAAAAAATGTCTGTAAAGGCATCAACCAAGCTAAAATGCTCTCTATCCCAAACAGGGATAATAAACATGCAAGAACTCGACCGGTAAGATAGTTTTTGAGTGAATCTCTTTAACTCCTTCGTGGATCCGCAGAATTGACCAGCTGCATCTAGAGGTAAGACCTTGGTTGGTAAGCAAATGGTCATTGGTCAGATGGATGTTAAACGGTATAGAGTTGTACTAGCTGCATGTGGGTCAACATAAGCATTTATTTTTATATTTTTACATTTATTTAGTTGTGCATTTATCCTTGGTTATGCTGTTCGGGACTGTAGGCTCTAGTGCCTGTCCCAAGATAGTGGGACACTGGATGGGGTTTATTCCAACTTTAGAATGAACCGTTTTCACTTTGTTGGAATGTCACCGAGTCCTTACAGTATGAGCTGAATTTGAGTATAAACACACTTTAAGATTGTGTTGATTGTGTGTTGCAGTGAGGCAGGTGGCTATCCTGGGCTTGTTCCTGGCGGTGCTTTTCACCCTGTACCTGATTCCTCTTGGCATGTACTCCCCGTGCATTAAAGAGGAGGGTTCACTTGGCCCGCCACCCATTCTCATTGGGCACAGAGGTGCACCCATGGTAACCCCACTGCTGTTTTTCTCATTGGAAGTTTGACCTGTTCAGGAAATTGTTTTTTTTTTTTTTTGCTCCTTCACTATCCTTGCATAAATGAATGTGTTACTCTGTGGGTTTGCACAGCTCGCCCCTGAGAACACAAAGCTGTCTTTCCAGAAAGCACTGGATGCTGGAGGGGAGGGCCTGGAGACTGACGTCACCATCAGGTCAGCAATCTCTCTCTCTGCCTTTTCCCTCCTCTGCTCCTGCTCTCTTTTCTCTTTTATCGCTCAGGGCAGTCTCCTGTTTCACCGCCACCTAACCACATCTCTTGTTCTCCACTCATCCTGGCGTGACATTGCTCCCCGATCTATCACGCATCATCAACATTACACACATAATTGCAAGCTTTAATGAGCTTCTCATTTATCGGATCTTTCCGCTGGAGGCAGGTTCACCCCATCTAGACAGCCTCTATGAATAGAACTCAAACACAGGGAGCTTGTCTGTGTCACTCTGCTCCTTTCACAATGGACATGTGAGCTCATCAGCAGCATGATCCTATTAGCATACCCACAGTGTTGTTTTTGGTGTGCAATACTCAGCTCCATCATTTAGTTAGGAGGACGATGTGCCTCAAGTAACTTACCGCTGATTACTTCATCTTAATATATTGTGTTATTTAATTTAAGTTTTTTTATTTACTTCACTTTACTATTACTACAACTGAACTATTTCAATTAACATCTAGGCCATCCATGGAGGTTGAGTCCCTTTTATGAGTCTTGGTCCTCCCAAGGTTTCTTCCTTCTACATTCAGGGAGTTTTTCCTTTCCACTGTCATCCTAGGCTTGCTCAATTTGGGATTGGCCTTTTAAGACAATACTGTAAAACTAAATAAATAAAATAAATAAAAATAAATCAAATAAAACTGCTTTGAAACTATGCAACAATGTAAAAAGTGCTAAATGAATAAATATGACTGGACTTGTTCCTCTCTGCACAGCCTTACATATACAGAAACTATGGGTTGAGTGGTGGGATTAAATTCATAACAAGAAAAGTAAAAAGATTGCCATCTTTGTTTACGCTTAACACATCGAGTCAAGTTTCATTTAACACAGGTATAGTCATGATTTACATATTTCATGAAGTACCTAATTTCCGATGGGAATACATTCCGACATCCATCGTTAGTTGAATTAGTTGTGAACTGATGTGTTTAATATATACTGTCTATATCAGTGCACAGCCTACATTAAACATGTTTAAACCATGACCATGGCATTTTCTCACTATATTTCCAAGCGCTTATCATTTCGAAGGTAGAAGAATATTGTAATGCGTAGCATACTTTCAGCATGCTTAAAACACTTACATTAAATTGTACTGCTCACATATAAAATAACCCCTAATTTTTGTCAGCAGTGTATTTTATTGAAAGTTTAGTAATGTATTGAAAATCACTTTCATTCACCTTTCATCCTCTTAATCTTGTACAAGGATGTGGGAAAGCTGTTGCCTAAACTGGACTCAAACACTCAAAAATACAATCTCAAATAAGAAAAAAGATGGGACAGTTTAGAAAATGCATATAGAAATGTTTCTTTCTTTTCTTTTGACTGGTATTTCGTTGTATGAACCTGAGACGTGTCATGTTTTATCTGATCAGCTTCCTTGTATTTGTTACTAAACATCAGTTGTGCATTTCAGACCTGCAACACATTCCAAAACGCTGGGACTGAAAAGGAATGGCAACATTACAAAGTGGGAAATGCTTTACCATCTAACCTACTTTCTTTGGAACGTGTTGCAGGTCTGAAATGCAGGAATTGATGTTTATTAACAAATCAATTGTTCACCAGACAAGTAAAAATACAAATGAATGTTTTCTATATGCATTTCCATATGTATATATTCCAACTGTTTCTGATTTAGAGTTTTAAATGAATGATCAAATAAAAACAAACCAACACAGCCACAGGGCAGGGTACCTACTGTTCCCTTTTACCCATAAACAAAAGCTGTCTGCCACCATTGCACCAGGGCTTATGTATAATAGTTCTAGAATAAGGGATGTAAACAGTACAGGGTGGAGCTGTAAGAATACTTTTAAGTCATATTTAAATGTTCTTAATCTTGAGCATAATTGCTATCTGACAGTCCGAATTTTTTCTCTGTAGCTTTGACGGCATCCCCTTTCTCATGCACGACAGCACGCTGAAGAGAACCACAGATGTATGCGAGGTGTTTCCCAACCGAACAGACACTCCAGCAGCTCTGTTCACCTGGGCCGAGCTGGAAATGCTGAACGCTGGGGCCTGGTTCCTTCAGGTCAGATAGTGATGCTTCCATGATAGAGAAAACAGATTCATTTAAAAGTTTTTATTTTTAGATACATGCGGTGAATGTTAACATAATCTGCCACTGCTGTAATTATCGTCAGAAATCTATTACAAAAACCCAGATGGGATCATTGATGATTTGAAGGTTTAAGATTTTCTTTAGACTTGACCAAGTGGTACCAGAGCCATAACAGAACCTAATGCTTAACTCGCAGCCACACTGGCGTTAGATGTTTTTAACAAATGATTGAGATAGATTAGCTTCATCTCTATTTATCTTTGCCTTTTCTTCTCAGAGGGATCCTTTTGGTACTGCCTCGTCCCTGAATCCCAATGAGCAAGCCCAGGTGAGGAACCAGACCATTCCCACACTAAAAGAGTTTCTGGACTTGGCAGCAGAACACAAGAGCCTGGTGATCTTCGACCTGCGTCGGCCACCCTCAGGTCACCCGTACAGGAACACGTGGATCACCCGAACACTGCAGGTCCTCCATAACGAATCCTTCATCAACTCTAGCCAGGTAGAGTGCCGTTTTAATGATAATCCTTAATGTGTATGCTCTAATTAGTGGATGGTGTACAGATGTAAATAAGGATAAGAATGAGAAATGTCCAATACAAAGATTTGTCTCACTTTTAAGCAGGAGAGCTTCACAATACTGGAAAAACTGATATTTAAACATGCATTTGTTTAATTTTGGGATTTTAGAAAAACAACGCAGAAATTTTGGCCAAATTTCTTAAAGTTGTTCTGAGACAGTGCTCTGTTGTGAAAAGCACCATCAATATAAATCTGGTTTGACTTCTTTCTAGGTCACGCTTAGAACATTAAACCAGGTTTTGACTTACAAGTTTAAATGGGAATAAAAAACCTAATGTAAAAGTGATTACTTTTCTTTTGGAGCATGTTTGCTATTTCAGCAAGCATATTATATCCAGAAGCTTGATGTTTTTCGCTCACTTTAAGTACTACAGACTCTCCTAGCTAATGCAGCTGTACAACACAGTACACTGCTGAAGTTCAGTATCATGCTGGTAGCTTGGATGCTTTGCCATGTTGGAGGTGCAACCTCCTTTGAACGAATCAACTTTCCACATATATACCTTTCCTTTTTGTTCAGAACATATGTTATTTCAATAATGTTCCAAAATCTTTGTGGAATGTTCTCAGCGGCTTGTTAAATCTATGCCACTAACAACAAAGGCGTGAGTAACCTGGTACTAGCATGGTGTATCTATAAAAAAATCAATTTATATTTAAAATGAGCTTTCAAGTAGCTGAAGCTGACTCATGAAAGAACCAAACAGTTTGATCATTTTTACATGCAGTCAAAATGGACTGAAAAAATGACCAAAGACTGTTCTAGAGCATCCAGCATCAGAAGACGTTTCTTATTAATCGCTCTGGCTTACATGCACAGGTGCTCTGGTTGCCATCAGATCAGAGGGAGCTGGTGCAGGAGCTGGACCCGTATCTGCAGCAAACCTCTGGGACTCGAGGCTCCATCGAGGAGCTGCTGGAGGACAACATTGTGCGCCTCAACCTGCACTACAGCTCCATGTCCCAGGAGCAGATCGGGTGTGTGTGTGCCTTACCTGCAGATACAAATGTGGAATGTTCAGGTTCTTTGTAGTAGTGTTTAGATATAGATTTAAGGGTCTGACTGAGGTTCAATGTTTAAGGTGACAGAAAAGCACATGGTCGTTTAATGCATAATGGTACTTTAAGAAATACATTTGAAACCAGGAACTGTGAGTTTATAAAGACAGTGCATATACTGGCATAAGTATACACTCGTTTCATTTGACATCCCATTCTTAATCCGTAGGGTTTAGTACGATGTTGGTTTTAACACCTTCAACTCTTCTGGAAATGATGTTTTACAAGGTTTAGGAGCATGTTTATTTGAATTTTTGAGGCGCATTTGTGACGTTAAATCACTATTGTTGGGCATGAATGCCTGGCCTGTCTCAAAAGATGTTCTGTCAGGTTAAGGTCAGGGCTCTGTGCAGGCCAATTAATTTCTTCCTCACCAAAAAACGCTCGTCCATGTCTTTATGGACTTTGCTTTGTGCACTGGTGCGCAGTCGTGTGGGAGCAGGAAGGGTCATTCCTAAACTGTTCCCACAAAGTTAAGAGCATGAAATTGAAGTCACTTAGCGCAACATCAGAAAAACATCCTTACACCTTAAACTCCCCTCACCAAATTCTACGCTTGGCACGGTGCAATCAGAAGTCTCCTGGCAATAACCAAACCCAAACACATCCATCAGAGTGCCAGACAATGAAGTGTGATTCCTCACTTCAGAGAACACATGCTCTAGAGTCCAGTTGCAGCATGCTTTACAACACCGCTTAGCATGGCATTTGGTGCTGTTAGGCTTGATTGACTGCAGCCCAGGTCGCTCCTGCCTCACACTCTGTGGTGCCAGTTCCCATATGATCCCATAAATCTTCTGATGATAAATCTGGTATCCAGGCAGGCCATAAGTGTTGCAAGCTGAAACACATTTGAAACTCAGACCTGTGCAACATTCCTGGGAAACCCTTACATTGTGTGGGCAAGCATTATCCTGCTGGAAAATGGCAGTTGGAAGCCCTGTCATGTAATGCAAAACATGGCACATGTTACAGAACTGGTCCCAACTCCTCCTAACAGCTAATCAGGCAAATCGTAAAGGTATGTGTAGCAGTCAGCGATCTCTCACCAAAAGTACCAACACTACCCAAAAGTAGCCTTTCAGACCTGTAATTAAAACATAACTGCAGCAGGCTGACATTTGTGACATCTGTATTTCTTCCTTTTTGTCAATGACTATGTTTTTGTTTAATTAGAGTCATCTAAAACTAATGATATAGTATATAGTACATATAGATTTAATAGACATATAGTTTTAATAGATTTTATTAAAACTAAGAAGAACCATAGACCTGTTTTCACAAAATAAATAGCAGTTATTGGAATAAAATGCATGAAACGCACATCCTGTTGCTGTTTTATTTTTTTCAATTCACTTTAGTGTGTTTTTTATATTTAAAAATAAATAATATTTAGGAATTGATGACTTAATTAAGTTGACCAGAAAATAACCTGAAATGTGTTGGACTTATACTGTCTGCAACTAAGTAAAATATATTTTTTTAAAGAAAAATCAAAGTAATCAATGAGTCCCTGAAGGATGAATGACACTAAAGTTCAATCGTGTGACCCTGATTTACTGTTACATGGTTGTTTGTTCTGTAAAGTTTCGTATTAATGTTTGTTTTACCTCAGAACGACTCCACAGATCAGTGAGCTCACTGTGTTATTGGGTTATTATGTACCAGATGAGCTATTATACAGTGTAAATAGGTTTTTAAAGAGTCACCTGTTGCTGCGCATCGACACGTTTTCATTTTCGTAACGACTGTGTTTTCCTTCCATCTGCAGATTCAAACACTGAGAAACACTGAATAATTTTTCAAATCGATTGGATTCAATTTGAAAAAAAAAAAAAATGTTTCTCCCATCATGAAGTATGGGAACATGGTTATTTATCATAATGCCTTTTGGAGATGTGGGAATGTTTAAACTCTAGTAACATGTAGGTAAAGATTGGATTTTATTAGTTGAAATATTTCAACTGTGAATATTTCACATCCGACACACACACTGTGGCCAAAAGTATGCAGACACCCTTTTAATAATTAAACTCTGCTATTTAAGCCACACTCCCTCCTAACAGGTTCACCTGCATGTTTGTTATGTGGTCTGGAATACACATTTTAAGTATAACTGCAGATCACATGACCTCTTACCTTTTCTTGCCTCCCAACAGTAAATATGGCTGTGTAAACATCAGCACCAACCTGTATGTGATCAGTCAGCCATGGCTCTTCTCTCTGGCTTGGTGTGCTGGAGCTCACTCTGTCACTACAAATGCCCCACACCTTCTGAAGAGCCTCTACAAGCCCATCTTCCTTATGGTGAGAGTTTGAGATCCCTGGTCATATGACATGTTTTTTGAGGAGTAGAATACAGGCACATTTTCATACATAAACCTAAAATCTAGCCACATTTCTAGATGATTATTGTTTTTATAAGTTCTCAGTGTTTTTAATGAAGAGTTTGTGTAGTTTTTTTTTTTTTATTTAGAATGGAGAAACTAATAAAAAATACATGTGATATAATGCAGTGGATCCCAAAATGGGGTGGATCCCTGGGGGCATGAGGCAGGGTTGAGCCAGTAAATCCCAGAAATAAAAAATACATGTCACTGGTTCCATTATAAAGGTGACTTGATGCTTTTATTTTGAACTGGTGTTTAGAATGCTTTCTGTTGGCGTTCGGAAGCAAAATATGTGTACGTGTGTGTGTTAGAAAATATTCTTATGTACAAAGGGGGGCACTGCAGAAAACCACTGACCAGTGGGAACCACGGACATGGGTCATGCAGCTCACTGCTTTCTCTGAATCTCTTTAATCCAGACTCCGCGTGAGTACTTTTTCATGTGGACCCTGACAGACCTTGTTTCTGCTTTCCTCATCGCAGGCCTCTTCATATTCCACTGGTGAGATTTTTTTTATTTCCCTTTAGTCAGTAACAGTGATTAGATGATATTTGCATCCTTCAGAATTGTTACGTTTTAGCTTGTGCTTGTTAATAGGATATTAATAATTGCTTACTAATGACATCAGTGGGAATGACAGTAAAGGGAATTTAAATGTAAGGAAACTGTGTATCTTTCAGTTAGCAGCATTTAAGTAAAAAGTCTTAATGCATTAACTGCATTTTGCCGCAACAGATTTATGGTCTGGCAGAACAGCCGAGCCATACCTGTGTATTTCACTGCACAGTAGTTAGTTGTTGTGTAGATGTTGAAATAAATCTAACCAGAGGTTTCGCCTCCATACGGGTGATGAGGAGCCAGCAATTAAATCTAATGATGTGGACGGCAAGGCTGGTGATGCCTGTATTTTGTCTACCAATGCAATTTTTTGTACTTTTTTTTTTCTTCAGTCATGCACTTTTAGGTATCATGGCTTGTGCACACTGCATGCACATGTTCAGTACATGTTCAGGCTTGATTTGGACTCTTTTTTTGCAACGCAAGTGACATACCCGATAAAGTGAGATCACACATCAATAGAACAACAATGCAGATATTATCATAAGCTATACTACTTACAAATCTCTACTTAGTCACCGGTCATGCCCAGTACTTATGACAGCACTGCACATCATTCTAGCGAGTTCTTTAAGAACTTTGAAGTCAGCACTACTTTGATAGAGCAGCGAGAAATGTGAACGTCAGAAATGAAATTTAAGATGCATGTCTTGCGTTTGATTTGCTTGTTAAACTGGTGCAGAAAAGTTGTGCAAGTGTATTTATTTTAATGTCATTGCACTGGATTTTGTGGTTTTAGGATGATTTGGCACATATCATATGATGAGTAAAAAAAAAACTAAAAGACTTGAGTAGGTACCAGTAGCATACACGGAGCACCAACAAAGGCAACTATTTGTTTTGTTTAATTGTTTAATTAACTTATCGTGGTTAAGGGGAGTTCAGAAGCATATTTTGGAATTCTAGGGTCACAGGAAAATGGCTACTCTGCAACTCCCTTGTATATTATGGGTGCACTAAACAGGGATCACTGAGAATTCGGACGGCCCTACAAATTGGAGGCTACCCTGAATAGTGTATTCCCAATTAGGAAATAGGGAAAGATTTAGACATAGCTGCAGTTTTAGTTCCTCGTTGTTTTATTTGACTTTAGTATGTTCATGCAGTCTTGGTGAAATAAGAATTCAAATTGGTTTGGGTTTGCTGAAAAAATCATGCCAGGCATGATAACATTTTAGCACAAAAACTGTGAAAGTCATATTTATTTATATAGTGTATTTTGCAAATATATAGTGCATTGTTTCAAAGAAGATTTACAATATAATATTATCTTAAAAGACCAATCCCAAAGCCTAGGGTGACAGTGGAAAGGAAAAACTCCCTGAATGTAGAAGGGTTATACGTGAGTTTTCCTAAAAAAACAGTCAGGAGACCTGATCATCAGCATTCTAATGAATGATACCCTACTTATGTGTAGAACACTCACCATGCATTTACACCATGCATTTACATTGCTGCAGTTGGCTAATGGCCCCTCGATGATCTGGAAGGAGGAGGGGGCATGTTCTCCGAATCTAAAAACCAAAACCAACCCCCTTATTATACGGAATGCTGTGCGTTAGATTTTATATCTAAACACAAAGATATTTCTTTAGGTTTGTTGTTCTATATCGACTCTCTCCTTCTCTAATAGGTGGAGAGAAAGAGGCTTGCAGTTCTGTTCAGGCAGTAGGCAGGTGCACGAGAGCGGACTGTACAGCAAGTTCAGGACAGGTAAGTACTTTCACTTGTGTTCCTCTGCAGAAAAGCAACGGCATTTACCAGCTTGCGTGCGTTTCATTGGCATTTGCTAGACACGTGTGAGATATGCCCAAATGAAAACTCGTGTTTATAGTATGCTCTTAAATTAATGGTGACTTTAGTAAAGAAACTCTTTGTAATTAAGTAGCTTAATCTTTCTATTCTAAGACAGACTCCTAGTGCCAACATAACTGCACTGAATAAAGCTTGATTAATTTCAGAGACTGCAGTGGTGCAGCATGCTAACTGCTGATCTGAAAGTTAGTACTGCTAAGGCTCTTTACCCACAACTGTAGCTAAAGTATTTGAACCTCTATGGGTCTGGAGTTATAGGGTGAAGTCAGGCGTTTCAGTCATTGGTCACTTAGGGGTGGCCTGTTGTCTTTAACGAATAGGGATCTATAAAAGTCTTCACATATAGCAGTGTAGCACAGGCTTATGCAAGGGTAACATGGCACAGGCAAGAGGGCCTCAGAAAAACTACTTGTTGTTACTCGAGGGGACATAGTCATTTTTATCAGTACACAATCAGGCAGACCATGTACAAATGAAGGAAATTCATTTCCTGAATTTCACTGTTAGGAGACATGCTGTTCTCCAGCATTGCCTAATGGTAACGTTCATGTGTCCACCATCAGGAGAAAAAAATGGTGTTGCGAGTAGTTGCAAGTCACTGCTCACCAAAAAGAACATTACTGCCCATGACATGCACAAGCCAGAATGCTCTTGGAAAAATGTTTTGTGGACAAATAAAACATTACGGAACTGGAATCTGTTTGATAATTTTTAGAAAGCAAAACATTACATTCCAGAATTTCAGAATAGCCATGGGGCTCAAGGGGCTCTGCCAGATATAACCCCAATTCCAGTGAAGTCGGGACGTTGTGTAAAATATGAATAAAAATGGAATCAGATGATTTGCGAACTCTTAATCAATTAAATACACTTCAAGACAATATATTCAATGTCCAAATGGATATGTTGTTGTTTTTTAGCATATATTCAGTCATTTGGAAACTGATGCCTGTAACATGTTCCAAAAAATGTGGGACAGGGGCAACAAAAGACTGGGAAAGTTGAAGAATGTTTAAAAAAAAAAACACCTGTTTGGAACATTCCACAGGTGAACAGGTTAGGCAGGCAGGGTCCCCGAATGGCATAGTTTTTCACAAGCAAGGATGGGGTGAGGTCCATCACTTTGTGAACAACAGTCCAAAGTTTCTTAAAGTGCAATTGCAAGGAATTTAGGGATTTAATCATCTACAGTCCATAATATCATCAAAAGATCCAGACAATCTGGAGAAATGCAAGTAAGCAGCAAATCCAAAAACCAACATTGAATGCCTGTAACATTTGATCCCTCACTGCACTGCATTAAAAACGGACATCATTTTGTAATGGATATGACCACACAACACTTTGTCAGTGATCACAGTTCATCCCTCCATCTACAAGTGCAAATTAAAACTCTACCATGCAGAGCGACACGGCCCATGGCATGAGTAACTAGCACATCTGTTAAAGCACCATTAATGCTAAAAGGTACGTCAATGTTTTGGAGCAACGTATGCTGCCACTCAAGTAACATCTTTTTCAGCGATGGCCCTGATTATCTCAGCAAGACAATGTCAAACCACATTCTGCACGTGGCTTTGTTGTAAAAGAGTGCAGGTACTCGACTGGTCTCCCATTGAAAATGTGCGGTGCATTATGATATCCCACACTGTTGAGCACCAGTTCCCAAACGCTTTGTTTAAAGAAAAGGTGATGTAACAGTGGTAAACATGCTCCTGGTCCAACTTCTTTGGAACGTATAGCAGGCATCAAATTCAACACTGTTGAACATTTGCAAAAAACAATAACGTTTATCCGTTTGAACGTTAAATATGAAATATAATATTAAATTATTAATTCAATATGGAATGAAAAGGTTAATGATTTGCAAATCATCATGTTCTGTTTTTGTTTTACACAATGTCACAACTTGGAGAACCACAACTTGGAACAACTTAGGGTTGTACTAAAAGCTTTTGCCATTCACACATATGTAATATTGGATCACTGGATCATGTCCTAACCACCATCTACTGTGATCTTTGTTTGCACATCTTTATTGCTGGTGCTAGTAATTTTGGAGCTGACTATCCATTGCCTGTGTGCACTTGTTTGCTTTGCTTTGCGTTTCATCAACCTTTGTGTTGTAGATACTGCTGAAGTTCAGGGTATCCGTTGGAACCCTCTTTTCTGTGACGATTCTCCATGGAGTGTACTGTCAGTGCCTTGGGCACCCGTCCCAGCCCTGCATGCTCACCTGTGACCTGTCCCTCTTCTGTTCTCTGAATAACTCGTTCTGGTTTTCTCTCCACCCTCCTCCGCCTGTCTTGGTGCAGAACTGAGCGACGTGTGGTCCATCTCCAGCCTAAACATGAGAGCAGAGGGACAGAGTGGGCCCACCACGCCAAACCTGCCCACCATCACAGAAGAGCCTCCGGTCTGATGAATGAGTGATGGTGAAATAGAATGAATCTCTGCTTACCATTATTTCATGCGTCCATCCATCACTCGAGCACATATGAGCTTCACTGTTATGTTCGAGGTTGAGAGGAAACTGTTTGGATGAGATTTGAATCACTACGTCATATACCAGCTGCTACATATGAATGAGAGAAGCACCAGCACATGATGTAGCTTCTGACCCATGATCAGTCCTCAAAGTCACCTCAAAGCTGCAGGTTCTGTCTGAGGAACTTTGTTGCTCATTCAGGATATGTGGAAGAAGTAGGAAAAATCACGCAATCATTTTTCCACTGCAAGGATGTTAGAACAGACAAAGGCTGTAGAGAAAATCTATAGAGGTTTGTGGTACCTGCTCAAGAACTATTGGTTACATATTAATCTGGTAATCAAAAAAAAAAAAAAAAAACGTTATCCAAGTTCTCTCTATAACGTATGTTCTTTTTTGAGTAGTGTCGATCTTAACGCCGCACCAAGTAACACGATTAAATTGATTTGATTCAAATAATCAAATCACTTTTCCTGTGAAAAACTATTGTAATGCATACACAGTTACTGATTAATAAAAATCCTTGTGTTACTTATGTTTCTCAGCAAAACGCTCTTTCCAAAGCATTTCCAACAAACCGCTCTGGTTTCCTACAAAAGGATACAGCTAATGCTACATTAATGACGTTAATTAACAAATAGGTTTGGAACAAAATGATTCAATTTTGTAAAGATTAATATGGGTTTTAGGGAATAATTTAAAATGAATGAGTAATAAGGTTACATTTTTCCAGCAATAGTTAAAATGTTAAACTGCTTAACATTGAAATAAAACGAATTCATAATTTGTAATTAATAACTATCCAACACAGAGTGTTTACATCTGTTGCTTAGTAATCCAGAATCTAGCATCAATTGGTCATGTAAACTGATTTTTTATATTGGAAAAGAATAGAAATAGAAGAATTAAGAAATTTGATAAAGAGATTTCTCTCTTACTGTGATTACCCTCGGTTTTCTCAGTCTGTGCATGCTTGCGAATGTAACCTAATGTAGTGCAGAGCTGTCCACAAGGTAGCCGTATCAGGAGACATACAGTTGACAAGTCCGCTTATTTGACCTTATTTTTCGAAGTTGTTTACAAATATTTTTGGTTGTGGGTTCTTATGGACTTTTGTTTCTAAAGCGTAATTGATTGGTTTACACGCTGGTCCTCTCTCTTCAGTACTCCAAAGTTGATTTTATTCACCTCTAAAGTTAAAATGAAAATATACATTATTTATGATTGTTATTATTACTTAAAAAAAAAATAAAAAACAGCGATCAACTGGCCACTCTCTCACATTGTAGTAAGTCATCTGTTTTGGGCATAGCATCTGGCAACCTTGGGATTAAATGCAGCACCAGTGAAATGGCTACTGAACACTTTGGGGAGACTCACAGGAGAAACACAGTATATGTTTATGGAAATGAAGAATTTGAATGTTCTTTGTCTTCTCAATGGTAAATCAGATTTGCATGCAAATCTATATGTGCCAGTAAAGTCCGTAGGGATGGAGGGGTCCAACCGAGGCAAATCTGAACGAAATTTTTTATCTGATTGCTTTCCATCCTAAAGATCAAGGCGTTCAGATGTATAATTTTAGTCCACGTCTTTACAAATGTTCAAGCAGACAAATATGCTGTGGCAACATTTCCTTCTTTATACAGAGTCGCTTTAGTAAAGCAGGCAAACTTTCTGAACATGGTTAGAGTATTTGAATGTATTTTTTAACTGCTGTATGCAACACACTTTTTTGTTTTAAGTAATAATTCTTAGCTTGCTTCATTTAAAATGTATAAGATTGGTAGTGTTGCCGCCCTCAACCGACAAGCAAAATGTTTCACTATTTATTAGCATTCGTAGTTGTCAGAATATTCTACATCTAAATCATCATGTAGAATGAAAAAATTACAATCCCTTGTAAATAAGAACCAAAAGTTGTTTTGATTTCTTCCTGTGTTGATTTGTGAACATGCAGTGGAAAAATGTTGCGTGCCTGGATGAATGGATAAACACACAAGTTCCTATTTCTTGGAAACATAATGGTAATGAATGTAGCTTAAACCAAATTTTCTTGTATGTATGCATTTCTTCAACCTTCTGTAGTTTCTTAATAGTGGCTGGTAATGAGGCTAATTAGCAAGAGTACTGATTAAGTCTGAAGACGCTTCTATAACCTGCAAGGACAATCAGGTCCAGCTAAAATAAAACAATCTGCTATTTAAAGCCACCCTGAACATTTTAGATTATAAGCAGTACTGACCTGAAAGTCATTAATGGGCTCCTTAATATGTGAGAGCTGTGTTATTACATCACGAAATACCAGATCCAATCGTTGTGCAGTGTGATTCATGAGTAGTGACGTTCTAATTGTGTGTCTAAGTAAATATAATGTGATGCATAGTTTGCTCCGTGGTTTCAGTTTTACGGAATAGGCTTAAATTTACGGTGGTTTTTGGTAAACTGGTCTTGATTTTGAACTTCAGTGGCAGAAATATTGAACAGACATCACAGATTTTGGATCCGAATTTAGGTTTGTTATGTACTTATCAGGAGATGGATTTGAACATGGGAGAGAATACATGATTTGTGTGTCAATACCACTCCAAGTAAAAAATGTGTATTAGTGATAAATATCACATCACATTCATAAAAAAATGGAAATATAGCTTAATTTTTGTGAGCAGTATACTTTTAAATCTTAATACATTTTTTCATTTATGAATGTCCCCTGCAATATTCATAACCACCCATACGAACTCCAGGGTGTCCAACAACTCCAGCATCAAAGGGAAAAGTTAATAAGGTATCCCAGAGGTCCACAGACTATGCCTCCATTTTTGTACATATACCCGTACAGGTATGTGCCAGTTAACAATTATTTAGGGATGCACTGAAATGAAATCTTTTGTCCGAAATGAAACACTTGGCCAAAGTCAAATACTGAAGACTTCTATTGCATCAGTTGTTCTGTGTCTCGTGTGTGTCTCATGTGTGTCTTGTGTGTGCGCGTGTGTGTGTTTGTGTGTAAGTACATAATATTCAATTCAATTTTATTTATATAGCGCTTTTTACAACGTAGCATTGTCATAAAGCAGCTTTACAGTAATACATTATCTAAAAGGCCAATCCCAAGTTGAGCAAACCCAGGGCGACAGTGGAAAGGAAAAACTCCCCAAAATGGTAGGAAGAAACCTTGGGAGGAACCAAGACTCAACAGGGGACCAAACCTCCATGGGCGGCCTGGATGTTAATTAAACAAATACTAACTGTATATTAAATCATAAGAAAATTAGTTTAAAATAAATAACACATTTTTAATAAAAATTTAAATTAGAAGTAGAAAAACATTATTCAAATGATAAAACAAAATTGATTATGTGATGAGTCATTAGAGGGAGTTCCTTGAAGGCACATCGTCATTCCTGCACTCTGGTGGGACCTGCCTCCGCTGTTGGAGACCATCAGAGAGACGCCGAGCCGGAAGATCATCCAGGCAGGCGGTGCCGGAACCAGCACAGAACATCAGCTCTGAGGGAAAAGAGAAAACGTAGTTAGTGCTGGGTTAGGAACACAGAGTCTATTGTCCACCAACGACTTACAGCAATGAATCATCTCACATCTAGTTCTGGCTCAAACACTTCTCTTGTACTCTGATGAACATAGGAATCAATGAACCTCGGAATTCGAACTCCTCCTCAAACCTGAATCAATTCTGAATTTAAACACCAGCATCCTAAATAAAACACTGAATGATACGATCTCGAGCTGGAGGATCTCCATCCTGTCCAGTCGGTGGCGATAGTGCACTTATACGGTACGGGAATCGAGATGAAACCCAAAATAAGTCGAAGAAATACGCAGGCATACGATATATGTTATATATTACATATTATTATTTTATGATGACGTCATTAGATTGTGTATATTTGCATTGTGCAAGTCTACGCAATTTCAGACACTCCCTCCGTCGCAAAGTTATGAAACGTGTTGAAACCTGTGCTCAACTGTTTTCAGGTTATTTATTGTATTTCATTATTTGCATTGTATTACATTTAATTCCGGCATATTTTATTTTATTCTTGCTTTTAAACAGTACTATGCACATAAAGGCATAAAAATCACTTTGGGGTTTGGGGATGGTTTAATCCCACTTACATTACTTCTTATAGCACTAACCTTTTTTGATTTCACACAAATCGGAAGTTCTGGAACCAATATTATTAATTGGTATATTATCTATCAAGCCTGATGAGGTCCAACACACATATTCAGTTTGTTTTGTGTGACATACACACATTAACTATGCGATTTAATGAATTGTTTCCATCAGATTTGAGTGCAAACAGCATAACTGACTAGCTTTAGGAGATTTCACAATAGCAATGGCTTTGCTAACTACTAATCTATTGTGTTACATTATATCCTCATTGTCCATTTGAGCAGTTCCACTGTCCATATAGGAGCACTTTATAGTTTAATAATGACAGACTGCAGTCTTCGTTCGTCCCCTTGACTGTGCTCCCTAATGGTCAGGACCCCCCACAGGGCCGGCACAGATCAGGGTCATGGACCATCAATGCTGGCGGTTGGACACTGAGGTGCAACGTGGCCCTGGAGGAACATTTTATCTCACTGTACACATATGCATAATTAAGATGCAACAAGCTTACTTGATTTTAATTAAAATGAAATAAATTTGATTGTTAACTTAAAATGAAGCGTTACATTTTCCCAAATCGAGACATAATGGTTGTTAACGGATAGAGAAGATAGAAGGGTCAGTCATCTCTAAGCAGCGGATGTGAAGATGGGTGGGTGTTGGGGTATTATGGAGATATGGATCAGCAGTGAGAGCCTCTCTCTCTCTCTCTCTCTCTCTCTCTCTCCAGTGATAAGCACTGCCCTTATCGCCTCTGCAGGGGGTCGGCTGGATTAACCTGGCTGCAGTTGGACTGTTTTTCCTCTCCGCCCTGTGCCCTCCTTCATTGCATTTATTTCCAGTGTTGCAACATGGACTGTGGTTTGTCAGTCCCACTTACCAAAAACAAGAATTGAGTTTCTCCAGAAAGTGAAGTCATGTTGAAGTTTACGATGTCAGGATGTCCCTCACTCATCTCTCCTTCCTCCAGACATTTGACTCATTTATCACTGCCATCACATGATCTCCAGTCGCTTTGAGAGAGTTTTTCATTGTACACTCAAAAACCTGAACGGGTCCAAACAGTAACCGTTGGAACCCTTAGCTCTAGATCCTGTTCCTGTTCCACCAACCTGCGAGACAGATGGACTAGCTAAATGCATCAGATTGGAGCACACGGCAACGCCATCCTAACGACCGATTCACACTGTAGGTGTTTCTCTTTGTGCGTCCCTTGAAGGTGGTAGGCCTCCAATCCACATTTCAATTCACACCAGCTCTGTGAGGACCACGGCGTATGTTCAGAGTCGACGACGGGATTAAACGACCACCTTTCATTTGTCTGGCGGTTTTATACAAACAATTCATGCTTTAATACAAAAAACAATGCTTTTATTCAACCCAAAAATCACGTTGCAAGGATCTGCTGAGGTGAGATTTGATCTCAGAACTTTCTAGTCCACAGTCCAGTCCCTTAAACTTGCAGCAACTTTTTTAATAGCCAACATGCCTTTCATGATAAGACATGATAAAAATCCACACCCTGCCATTTGTGCCAGGGAAACATTTTAGGGACATATGAACTTCTTAAGGAACCAAGGAGCTTTTTCCACTGCAGAAAGCAGAAAAGGGTTTAGTGTCTGAAGCATATTTGGATGGAACTTCTTAAAAGTTTTTCGTTTTGTGCTTGAATGTTACGTTTATTCAGCAAATGAAGCAGAAGAGGAAAGAAAAAAAAAACACAACTTTGCCGGCAATCCCCACTGTCATGGCGCTGCTGTTCTTTTAAAAACAAGGCATGCATCACTTCTGTTATTTCAGTTTATTTTTAAACTGCTTTCAAATTCTTGGTAAATTGAAAATGACACGTTCGCGTTATAAACCTCAGTAAAGTCTGAATGCCATAAATAGAAAGTAATATATGCATATTTATCCCTATCGGTATAGTCTTTTGTCTTTTTTTTTTATTGACGTTTAAATGAATGAAATCCCTTTTCCCCTAACTTAAGGCATGTTATGTGATGTTAGGCGTAACGAATCACTTTCCGTACGAGACCAGGGTTCAGGAACCACGGTACTGGACTGACAGCTGATGAATTGAGTTCATTTCCACTTTCTTGGTTTCCGTTTGTAGTTTTCATGCAGACACACAGCAAGTTTGTGAACCCAAAGTATCAAATTTTTATCATTTATTTATTGCTGTTGTGTGAGACTGATCAACATTTAGCTACAGTTATTGCCGAACAAAAAGGTCACACCAGATAAGGAAAGGAAAAGTTTTTTTTTTTTTACAGGGAAACCCCACAATAGCAGCTTCCAACTGGAACCCCTTTAGCCACATTGAGGGTCAGTGAACAATCAGGGGAGAAATTCTGACCTTCTAGATCAGATAACCTTCCGACAGCCCTTGGCTTACCTTGTAGGGCAGAGCAATACGACTGCGAATCACATCTCACACTCGTTTGGTTGTACTTTGTGTATTAGAGAGAGAGAGAAAGCATCTAAAAATCTCTCACTCACACAACGGGAAACTACTGCTAGTGACTCAACATTTTATACCAGCCACTGCACACTCACAGCCCAGGAATTCAGCCCATATGTTTTGGTGTAACTATGGCTACAGTCCTCCTCCATTTACGGCAATTGCTACATGGAAAGAGTCGTTCTGGAGGATAATTTAAAACACCGCCCAAGCAAAGCAAGGCAGAATGGATCACTGAAGAGATGAAGAGTACTGAATATGCTTTACAGTCTTGAAGTTCAATTTTAAACATTTGTCGGTGTTGATCGGTGGCGTTTTCTGTGCCAGGGGACAAAAGTTATGCCAGGAACGATCCAGTGTGTTTGTCTGCAGGTGTGTAACTACTGGATATGGCTTAAAGTTTGCGGACAACCAAAAATTACATTCACAAACATGGTTATTAATTAGTATTGAGTTGTTGTAACACAGCTAGAGTTGCAGTCAAGTCCAAATCAAGACAAGCCGACAAGATGAATAGCATTTTCTTTATCCTACAACAGTAAAAAAAGCTCAAAATGTACTGACTTTAAAAGTATACTTACAGAAATACGCTTAAAGCACAAAATATTTGCACGTCTGCATAAGCATTGCACCGTTCTTCCAGATATACAGTTAAAGTGTTAAAGTGTAAAAAAAATAATAAGTTGGGCAAAAGAAGCTATAGAACTTACAGATGTATAGTTTGATTTACATTTACGGCAGTTTGCAGACGCCCTTGTCCAGAGCGACTTATGATTCGTACAGTCTTACAATCCAAGCAGTTGGGGGTTGAGGGCCTTGCTCAGGAACCCAACTGTGGCAGAGGTTGGATTTGAACCCAGGACCTTCTGCTCCATAGTTCAGTACCTTATCCACTAGGCTACTACAGCCCGACGGTAAGTAATGCACTCTGTGAAAAAGGCAATTAAGAGAAATTAGGTCAATCATTAACTGCAATAAAACTGGAGCTCCTCGTCCTGAGAAGGAGGCTCTTTAACCCCATTTGACCCTCGCACTCAGTGTGTTGATATCAGTTTATTAATCAGACTCTAAACACACAAAATGAACTCTTTAGAGGGTTTGGAAGGAAATCTGCTCACCATCTGCTCTACCCACAGACCTGCTCGGCCCATGGCACCGCTCGATCCTAATGGAGACGCTTAACAAGTGTGAAGGAGACGTAAGTGGTTCTGAATGTCCACAGTGCTCCTCCATTCCTGACCTCTCATTTCTCACACACCCACACACTTATCCTTATTCAGGCTCCTCTCACTCTAACATACATACACATGCTTTCAGTCTGACACACATACGCACAAACACGTTTAAACACACATAAATAATCCATGAAGAGAAGGGCTTTTGCGCCGGTTTGTTTACACAAACCAGTTCTTGGTCTTATTGAGATCAGATTATTGTTGATCAGACTTATTCCACCCAGATGTTTCTAGGAAGCACTACTGGAGATCTTTTCTGCTGACTGCTACCCAATACCTCGGTGGCTCCTCCTTTCCTGCTCCCAGTGTACCACCCTGTCCCCGACCTCAGAGTTTGGGCAATAAACAGTAAAAGTTATTTTAACCCACATGTATAAACCTGATTTAATGTTATTTAAACAACGTTCAGTGTTGTCTTTTGCACTTTGCCTCGTACTTTCCGCCGATATCTTTCATACGGGGTGAATTTGCGAAGTCAGTGCAGAGAAATAAGTGTTATGTGAACAAAATGCGCTTTAGGTTTGCAACCTGTAACAAGCAAATTTTACCTGCTGGATTCATTAACTACATTCATCAGTTTACTTTGACTGGCTATCAATTGATCTGTCTATCTATTATGGAATATAATAAAATAGACAATAGGAAACTTTAGAATATAACAATACATCGAATGTAAACATGACTTTAACATAAACATAGTTTCTCGTGCCCTCAGCCAGACAGCTTTGTTTGCATGGCATGCTCAGTCGACCGTCCACAGTCTCATACCAGTCGATGTAACGGTGTGAGAACTGGAACCACACAGCTTGAGTGGAGCTGGAACTGGTCCCAGAAGAAAATCTAAGATAATCCATTGACAATATCTAACTATCGATCGGTCTGCCGGTCTGTCTATCTGTCTGTATGTTTGTCTGATGATCTACCACTTAGCCATCTTTCAAGGTTTGTTTTGAGTCCTGAAAAAAAGCTCTGCACTACTTTTTTAAGCTCCTACCTTAAGTTGGATAGATACTAACAGATCAGAATCTACCGGGGTGAAGCTGGCAGTGTTCTGGTTTGTACTCGTATTAGTTTCCATAGCAAACTAGTCTATGTCCATATTTTACAATGAAGCAAATCAATAAAGAGCCAAACATCTTTAATGGCAACCCTCTTCACTGTGCTGCTGGATTTCTCTCACTCTTTGAACAGCGTTTAACCTTTATTATTGGTCATGGTTCCAGGAACTCGCTCAACACTCACTTCATGAGTAATGGATGGCGCTGAATATTGTTAGGGCACCGTTTTAAAATTATGATTATGCAATTTTGCATAAAAACCAAAATTCCCCTGGCCAGGGCCACATACTTTCACATTCCCATCTTAAGCGTAGACAATTCGGCCTGGAGAAACTAAAAGGAACCTAGAGGTAATGTGCAAGCTCCACGCAGACAACCCATATTAAAACAAGGACTTTAAAGAGACTCGGTATAACCTTTCACTTCTTTTACCAAACACCCCACAGCCCACAACAACTCTTATATTTGAAGGAGGAGTTTAAAAGTGGAACCCCAAGGTTCTGCAAACCTGGGCACTATGGTGGCCTATTGGTTAAGGTACTGGACTATGGCTTGGAAGGTCCTGAGTTCAAATCTCACCTCTGCCAAGCTACCACAGTTGGGTCCCTGAGCAAGGCTGTTAGCCCAGAGTTGCTTGGATTGTAAGACTGTGTGAATTGTAAATTGCTCTGGATAAGGGTGTCTGGTAAACATACAAATAGCACTGATTTATGTTTATATCCATCTAAAATCATATTCGTTTGCCATTTTCCTTCAGAGACGCAGGAGAGCGAGTGCGGGAGAGGAAATCACTTGTGTGTGGACACTGGAGTTCCTGGCCCACTTCCTGCTGGATGAATTCGCGCTGAGTTTTGATAGTCGATGCAGTCTGGATGAATAGTGATGGGGGCTGCAGCTGCACCCCTCCCCTCTCCTCTGGGAGAATGATGTCATAGTCTGGAAGAGAAGTGGAGAGATTACCGCAGGATTCAGCAACGGTTGGTTGCTTACTTTGGTGTGTTGTGTTTGCAAGAAACAACATATGGAAGAAGTTTTTCCCTCTGATTATTAACAAATATTGAACACTTTGTTTTACCAAGAGCCTGAACGGTTTATAGAGTTCCTAAAACTCTCCCTTCATATCTTTCACTGGTCTTTCTTAATAAGGGAATACATTGATAATAATGGTGACTCATAATGAGTGTGAGCCCATGTGTAGCTCACGGCTACAGGGCACAGATATTTTGTTCCATTTCTACGAATCACTCAGCGCTTTGGTTTCTATTCTTTCCAGTTTAAACCACTCTGGTTGTCCTTTTACTGCTGAATTGCCAGGAAAGCGATAATAAGCCTTTATACCACCCACTTCCTACCATGTTTTAAGCAAGGGTTGATGACCCATCACTTTAAACATCTCTCAAAACCAGAACATGGCTGCAAATAAACCAAACAGTTTGGTCAGAACAAAAGAGAAAACTGTCCTGTGGTTGGAAGAACATGCTGAACAACATGACATATGAATCATTTGGGCTGTAAAGGATTATTCCAATTAGTTAATTAAAAGCTGCATGAAGTGCAAACACACAAACAACCAACAACATCTTGCATATTAGCACCTAAGTGGATTAGGACCCCCTCTGGGCAGGGCGTAGGTCTGGGGTGGGGTGGAGCGAACCTGAGGTAAACCTTGACTCAAACACAACAGCTGGTGGGTTTCTGAATCATGTCTTGTGTTCCGTGTCATCATTATTGGCTCTGTGGTTAGATCGTGCGTCGTCACAATCAGACTTAAACATGTCAGTGTGTAAACGCCCACCTTTACCTGCCGTCTAATGAAATGAAACACGAGGTGTAGTCATACCTATTGAGACCTATTCTATTTATTGAAAGGGTGATGAGAACAGGACCGTCTGCCAAAAATATTAATCAGACATAACACACACACACACACACACACACACAAACATTCAGATATGATGAAGCCAACTGTGATGCTCTGCGGGAGACAGTCGAGTTTAAGAACAATTCAGGATTGATTCTTGCTGCTATTTAAACTCAATGATTCGGGCACATCATTATAGTTCTAAATAAATCTTTAAAGCCCTCATTTTAACAAAGTCTTTGTACAGACTGCTCACATAAATTAAGGGAGATTTCATTTAGAAGTATCCCCTGATTTTTGTGAGCCGTACATTTTGTGTGCTTGCGTAAAGTACGATGACTTTATTAAGCCGCTTCCAGCCACAACTTCAGCCAAGGCCTTGCTTAATTGGTTTCAGCTGGGCTTAAGGACTTCTTCGACACATGTTCTTAGGTAAGCCTGCGGTTTTGGGTCTTTCCATTAAAAATCGATCTCCCAACTCGATGCAAAGTACAGCATGAAACACGGCGTTTTCACAGTATGAGTTTCGCTTTGAAACAGCGACACACAACTACACACAAAATCTGATACTGATAGATGATTTCTTTTAAGAAAAAAAACACCACATAAAGGCCAGGGATGGGACAACACATATAGACACAATTGACTGTATATGAGGAAGGAGAGGCCAGATAGGGGATCATCACTGCAGCACAGTTCATCTTTTGTACCATCCAGGGCAAACGCCCTGTGTTCCATCCATGTGAAACATCCTGTGACAATCTGACAATGACAAAAACGGGATAAAACGGGACCACTAAAGAATATCACATCTTCTTCTCCTCTGCTGTCCCTTTCAGGACACTTTTAACTGATCTTGTGTAACTGACAACTAAGCATTTACAAGCCCATACATTATCTTCCGCTTAATCTGCACGGGGTTGCCGGTGCCCACCCAGAGGCTCTGGACGCAAAGGCAGGAACAACCCTAGACAGGGAGCCGATCCATCGTAGGGCGCACACACACACACACACACACACACACAGTCATACACAAAGGGCTACTTTTAGAGACACCAATTAACATAACACGCAGACCTTTGGTCCGTAAGAGGAAATCGAAATACTCGGAGTAAAGCCACGCAGACATAGGGAGGACATGCAAACTCCACTCAGAAAGGACTCCACCCTGGGACCTTCTTGCTCTGAGGCAGCATGTGCTACCCACCGAGCCCCCGTGCTGCTAAACTACAAGCCCAAATCAGAAAAAGTTGGGACATTATGGCACAAGCAAATAAAAAAAAATCCATCAACCATTAACAGTAACAATGATTTACCATCAAGAAGTACAATACAGAGTTACAGTCAAAAATGCCACTTGAAACTTTACTGTGCCTTACATGCAGCGGTGTCGACTTCTCTAGGCTCTGAGCTATCTAGGATGGACCATCACCCAGTGGAAACAGGGATTGTGCTCAGACCTATCAGTTTTAGAAATCTTTTCAGATCTTTTTTTTTGGAAACTATGAATGGCATGTGCTCCGGAGCAAAGACAAAATAAGAAAGTATGTTTATTTATAGGGTCATTTACACTCTTGCACGTCTTACAGAGGCATGGCTGTGGAAGAAGAGGGTACGGGTACTGGACTGGCCTGTCTTCCGTCCTCACCTGTTCCCTATAGAGAACGTGTGGCGAATTTTTTAACAAAAAAACACAACAGCTACGACCCCGTAGTGTTAAACATATTAAGACGTGTTTGCAGGAAGAATCAGACGAATATCACCTGAAAACATTCAGTCACTTCGTCCAATTCGTCCATGTCAAAACATCGCATTAAAGTTGCGAGAAGGAATGGCAACATTATTTAAAAAATGGTAATTACTTTACCGTCACATTTTTTTAGGAATTTGTTGTTGGCCTGAAACTGTCCCTGCTTTTCTGATTTGAGGGACCCTTGATCAACTCATAACTAGCCATAACTAGCATTAGCTTGGATTTGGATTTGGATTTTCCAAAAAATTAAATGGTGGAAGTGGGGATCACATTATGCACTCTCTCTAAGTTAAGATGCCGCTCAAAGGAAACAGGGCTCTGACTTTTCTACTGAAATGGCACAAATTGTAAATGTTGCCATCTTGACGCTCTCCCGGCGCCATTTATGGCCACTAGGGGCACTGTAACGCACCACAGCAATAAGTTGTAAATCTAAACTAAGGTGTACTTTGGGATGGACTGTACGTAAACATCTTAAAGAGGTGCAGGAATGCTTCTTAGTGTCTGTGTAAATTTAAAAAAGATCTCAGGGTGAGCCGAAAGTCCGGCAAGCAGTGCAGTAGTGAAAACATTACAAAAAGAACGATTTGTTTAATATTTTTCACCCTCAAACCATGAGTTATTTTTGATATGCTATAGAGCCAAAGGTTCTAGGGTTAGAAACACATGGGTTTTTGTTTGACCTTGATGTCAGGCACTAATGTTGTACAATAAGCCCTGGCTGACTTCTTCCATTCTAATTCATGCCAAGGGTGTCTGATGGAGCTCACCTCTTTTTGTTTTAAGAATGGGAAGTTATTTAAAGTTGTACGAGCTGCAGTGACCCAGGCACATAGAGTAAACCCACCCTGACACAGAGAGAACATGCAACCTCCACACAGCCAGGGTCCAAGCTTTGCTTTTTCTAAGTGTGAGAATACGTCCGTGTTATTTTCCATTTCGATACAGGTTGTTCACCCTCAACCTATGTACCTAGTTCTCTGTTCTAACGCTCTTCCTCATTTCGACCAAAAAGTTGCACCGTACGCATAACGAATATTCCATTGCATTATATTATATGCAGCTCATGAAGACCTGAGTTTCAGGTGGTCCAGAGACTGAACCGTCATGGACAGGAGACGTCTACAGTAGTCAAAAAGAAAATGCCTAATTAAAAATCAAGTCATTTAGAATCATCTGTCTCAATTCTAGGCCGAGTCTCACGTCATGAATGCCAAGTCAAAGTCAAGTACTTAAATTTGCAACTCGGGTTCCCCAGCTCTACCTTTAACTGCCATAGAATGGTTAATGACTCTGTGACTGTGCGTAAGTACAGCATAATCGCTACAGTTCCTCAGTAGAAAGAGCACTGTAACGTAAACACGAAAGCACAGATCAACAAAAGGACCACGAATAAAGACAAAACCCACTCTTAGAACCAAATTGTATACATAATAATTACAATAGAGGGAACACTTCCAAGGAAAATGTGGCTTTCCTGGAGCGGCTGCAGCACTCTACCTTTTTATTGAATGGCAGTGTGCAGCTTTTTCCTGAGCTAATAGAATTCCTGATCATGTGGCTGTACAAACCGGGGTTTATTAAGAACCTCAAATGAATGCAAACAGGGCTGCATGAGAAAAAAAAACTGTTTGTAATTGAGCCAACTTCGTTTTTCGTGAATTTGAATCTCAGTAGAGGCCTTTAATCCTCAGTCCTGGACTCATTTGCATGTTCTCCCTGTGTCTGAGTGGGTTTCCTCCGGGTACTCTGGTTTCGTCCCACATTACAAAGACGTGTGTTAGGCCAGTTTCTGCTCAGTGTGTGAGTGTGTGTCTGTTGCTGCCTTTCAGACTTTGTGGTTTAAGCAAATATAAATATTAGGAAAATAATCAACTGTTTTTATGCTTGTTAACATTGGAAGGACCAAGTGGTGCCATAGTGGTTAAGGATCTGGACTACTGACCAGAAGGTTTAAAGTTCGAATCCCAGCACTTCAGATCTTCAGTTAAAAAGTGTGTGTTAGTAGGATATCTAGATTTGTTCAAGTGTGTGTGTGTGTGTGTGTGTGTGTGTGTGTGTGTGTGTGTGTCCGCGCGCGTATGCTCCTCCCGCGGAATGTGGAGCACAAATAAAAGCGCACAGCAGCGCGGATTCTCTGCAGAGGTGCGCAGGGGGAGAAGAAGGGAACAGGAACGGGAACGGTTTTTTGGATTCAGCTGCAGATTTTCACCTCTCTCGGGTCTCCTCCGTTATAACGGAGAGGGAGTTTTTCTGGTTTGGTTCTCTAAAGTTTCCATCTAACTCGTGAACATGGCCGGTGGTCGCGTGGGCACCGTGCTGGCGGTAGCGGTGCTGATCTCTGGCGCTGTGCACTGCATACCCAACGGAGCGCGCAAGAACCGCAGGCAGGCGCTGGAGCGCTCCGGGTCTTCCGTGTCTCAAGGTGGGTCTGCCTGCGGACAAACTGTTTACATTTGACTTTTTGTTAACTAGACTTGTTCATCTATATGTTTTATGTGCGTTTTATGAGAAGTTAACTACTTTGATTGATTGATTATAATCATTTTCCATTAGTGCAACGTGTGCATAGGGTTTAATGGTGCTGTTTTAGTGTAGTGTGGTGGTGTTTTAATGTAAAAAAAAAAACAAAAAAAACCCCATTTATATATGTGTGTGTGTCATTTTGTGAACTATGTTGGACTTATGAGCAGACAGATGTACTCCGGCCATTCACCTCAGAAAACTGTGTGCTTTATTAAGCAACGAAGGAAAATGTTTTATAATCCAGCTTCTCCTACCATGCAGTTTAAAATGTGATCCAGTCTGCTGCTGATGTTTTACCAAGATGGCACTGCCACACCCATTTCATGATCAGAGTTTGCATGCAGTTCGTTCCACGGAGCTTCCCAAGGATTTCAATGCATGCAGTTACAAAGGAAGAACAAATTTGGGAATTAAATAGGTCCTCTCACTAGAATCTTCTCACTCTTTCCATGTGCAGCTCATAAGCATTCTTTTAACTTTTAATCAACTTTAAAAGATGATTCTGCAGATCAAACTGCAACCATTTTTGGACTCGTCCATCCATCTTAATGCTCCCATCTTATAGTCCATATACTCCTAATGCTTTTAGCTTATGAAGTGGTGCCAAGAGATAATTAAGACATGTTGTGAAACTTGTAAAATGCTCTATCATAAAATTAAAGGAGTTTTTACAGCCTGTTTTGATGTCTCATCTTCCTTGATTGCCTTCAAATGCAGTCCAGGTGAACAGTCCAGTCAGTTCAGCATTGCTCACCATGGAGTGAGAGAGCCATTAAGTTTAAGGTTTACTGTTTTTGCAAAGAATAAAGTCTTACTTTCAGGACCATAACATGGCACATAATTAAAGAGGCAGCAAACCTTACAATTACAGCAGCACTGCCAAAACCACACCACATTTCATTAATGAGAACAAGCTTACATTCTTCCAGAGAAATGCCAGACCTTTTTTGGGTTTTGTCTAAATCTTTGGATCTGTGGTTTGCGTCTGATTCTGTGTGTGTGTCCAAGCTAGGATCAGAGCTATGATCTCACTAACGCAATATACGCTCATCTGTATGATCCAACTCTTAAACTCACCTGGATCGTGAACCAGGTGAATTGTTAAGCAAGCTTTATTTCGCTTTTGTTATGCGCAGATGGTTGTGTGGAGTACGGACAGTTTTATGGAGTCGGCGAGCAGTGGGAACGTGCCTATCGGGGCACGATGCTTCTCTGCACTTGCCATGGAGTCGGTGGCATCAAGTGCAAAACGAAACCTGAAGGTGAGTTTGTTCTGCAACATCTAAATAATTGGTTTGTTCCCATCAACGTGAGGGCTTTACGGATGCCATGATTTGTTTGTACCTCAGCTGAGGAGACCTGCTATGATAAAGTGAATGCCCGCTCGTACCGGGTGGGACAGACCTACGAGAGGCCGAAGGATGGGATGATCTGGGACTGCACGTGCATCGGCTCCGGCAGAGGGAAAATCAGCTGCACCATTGCAAGTGGGTACTATGATCATGCAGTGGTTGTAACTTCAGGCATGCCCAGTGCTTACCTGCTTTTATTCCTCTGTAGACCGGTGTCATGAAGGAGGACATTCTTATAAGATTGGGGACACTTGGAGGAGGCCCCATGACACTGGAGATTACATGCTGGAGTGTGTCTGTCTGGGTAACGGGAAAGGAGAATGGACCTGCAAACCTGTTGGTAAGACACGAAGCATTCTTCATCGAGCAAGTTCACTTGGACGTTCCTGATGCAGTGCAGTTCTCACCATCTGTTGTCTGTCACCCATTAGCGGAGCGCTGCTACGACAACTCGGCAGGCACCTCGTACGTGGTGGGTGAGACCTGGGAGAAACCCTACCAGGGCTGGATGATCGTGGACTGCACCTGTTTGGGCGAGGGAAGTGGGCGCATTACTTGCACGTCTAGAAGTAAGAGAAACACCCTGCTTTAATTGCTTTGACAATCCAAACCGCACAATCTTGCTTTCAGTCTATCCAGCTGGATCTCGGTTTAATTAGCGAATAAAAGCCGTTAGAGCTAAACCCACTGGCATTAAGAGAGTCTTCGGTGAGCTATTAAGACGTGAAGGAAAAACTTTGACTGTATCCTTTGCTGTGCATGCTGGGAAATGCTACTCTTTAACAGTAACGCACTTTGTCGGGTTGGGTTGATTGGTGTGAATAGTGTGCGTTTGCCTTTCGCAGATCGCTGTAACGACCAGGACACACGCATGTCTTACCGCATCGGGGATACTTGGACTAAGACGGACGCCCATGGGCACGTTCTGCAGTGTTTGTGCACTGGTAATGGCAGAGGAGAATGGAAATGTGAGAGGCACGCTTCCCTGCACACTACAGGACTGGGTAAGACCTTGAATTTGGTACTCTTTTTCATTCATGACGTACAGCAGGTCTTAAAAAAATGCTTTGGGATTCCACAAATATCATGGATTCTTAGTTAATCCTTTATTCTGGCTCCAGTGGACCAGAAGGTGCAGGGTTCAAATCCCACCTCGGACAAATCTTTCGCTGTTGAGTCCTTCAGCAAGGTCCTTATCCCCAGTTGCATGGAAACTTGTATCATTTGTAGGTTGCTCTGGATAAATTGGGTCCTTTATTCCACATTTGCTTTGATTGTACTTTGTATGTCCTTGCAGGTACTGGTTCTCGTGTGGTCACCAACGTACAGCCGGCCATGTTCCAACCTCTGCCCATTCCCTTGACCCCTGTTGAGGGCACGTGTGTAACTGAGTCTGGAGTGGCGTACGCCCTGGGAATGCGCTGGATCAAGATGCAGGGCAGCCGCCAGATGATGTGTACCTGCTTGGGAAATGGTGTCAGCTGCAAAGAGTCGGGTCAGTTTCATTATCCATGTTAGGCTTGGGTACAATGTAGCTTCTCGGCACATTAGAGACGCTGGTTGTCTCCAGGTATTGTGGTTACACCCACCAGACTCAGTGTGGATGTAAGTCCTAAATTTTGCCATTTGTCTATACAGAGGGCCATTCTCAGGTCTACGGGGGCAACTCAAACGGTCAGCCGTGTGTCTTTCCGTTTGTGTCGATGGGTAAGACGTACTACTCCTGTACCTCAGACGGACGTAGTGATGGCCAGCTCTGGTGCAGCACCACGCCTGACTTCGAAAAGGACCACAAGTACTCCTTCTGCACTGAGAAAAGCGGTGAGCTGAATGTTTCCCAAAACTTTTTTTGCTCTCTCATGCATGGGGCTCTTAATTTGTGACAGCACATTTTTGTCGCGCAGCAATGATCGTGACCAGAGGGGGAAACTCTAATGGCGCGCTGTGCCACTTCCCTTACCTCTATAATGGCCGGAACTACACGGACTGTACCGCCGACGGACGCAGGGACGGCATGAAGTGGTGCGGAACCACGTATAATTTTGATGGCGAGCATCAGTTTGGCTTCTGCCCCATGGCTGGTGAGTGCTAATAAAACATTTCATTTCGAGAGTCCCAGTGGAGGTTAAGAGGTTAATGGGTGACCTCTAAACCCAACGGCACTATATTTCGAATCTGGTTAGTGTCACGAGTCCCATATGCCTCCTTAGTCTGTTTTATCCTGTCGCTGATCCTAAAAGTAAGCCTGATTATGTGTTTTAGTCTAGACTAATCCCTGTGTGTAGATGGTTATTTGGTGGATATGTGTTTCAGAAGTATGTAGAACGCACCAGGAGTTTGCTGAGAAGCTGCTACACGGGGAGTGGTCACATTAGCCTAGCGCCTACAAAGATGCTGATTTAAGACGAGTGAAATCCGAGCCCATATTCTCTTTTAAAGAACTTCACATTTCTCCATCTCAATTTGTATCTTAAGTCAGAACGTGCTTAAGTTCTGAACTCTTTTCTCTGCCATCCCGTTCTCTCGCTCTCTCATTGACAATCTGGTTTCCCATGACCCTTCGTGATTGGCAGAGATATGCTAAATTTGTTCATGTGTGTTATCTCGCCACCAAATCCTTTTGCTGCAAAAGCTGGGAGGAGGCCAAATAAGAGATAAGGAGGTGCCAACTGGTGAACAAAGGCTCGCTCGGCGCCTACAGAGCCACATTTGCATACACACTCTGGGCCGAGGGGTGTCTTTGATGGGTGTCTAGGACTTTTAAAGGCTAATTACTTAGGACTAATTAAGAGGGGCCAGACAGGATCTCGCAGACCTTTGAACCAGTAGGATTTATTGATGGGATTTTTTTTTGTCAGGAATCAGGCTCAGGAATGCACCGTCACACCCGGGCCGCGTTTAATGCTAGAAGGAAGAACATTAAATTAGTGTCAGTTGAAGGTTCCTATTAGTGAAAGGCATATTTGGAAGCGATTTATGGCGTTCCGAAGGATTCTGTGTTTGGTGTGTTCAAGTTTACAGTCGCTGATAGACGCTAGGCTGTTAAACTGAAGAAACGTTCGAGGCCCGTTATATTGGCGCATAGCGTCCAGATCTACAGTTTGCAGGATCTGTTTTGTTAATTCGTCTGGCAGAGGATTTCATCTGGAGCAGCGAAACATGAACGTAGCCCTGCTACAGAGATTTAGAGCCCTAAATCTAGCGTTAGGGCTAGATTTCATTAAGAGAAACTGAGACAGTCAAATGTTAAGCCTGTTCTTTGGCTTGCTTGTGACTCGTAAATTACATCTCTGCGTGAATCCTACATAATTACAATGTTAATATCGTAAAGTGTAAAGATTTGTGACGAACACAGGATGTATATTCAGGAGATAAGAGGAACAGCTGGTCGGGATCAGTGTCTAAATCTGTAGGGCTTCAACCCAGTAATAATAACTCTCCGTTTTCGAATCGCTTTCTTCTGCAGCCTCTCCTGCATGTCGTGGTACGTTGCTCATGGCATTTGAGTCGAAAACCACTCGACACTATGAACCTCAAAACTCCCTGTGCCAGCTCACTCAAATTGAAGTCTGATGTAAACAAAGCCATTCACGCTGGCCCAAAATGCACTGTGTGGAAATCCAGTTTCCATGTCCTAGTATTATCTATTTCAGACTTGTGCCGTTTGCACAACAAGTTGAACTTTTATTTTAATTTTAACATTCAAGATGGCGATCCCCCGAAATGAAGCATCCCGTAGTGAAATATCCCCTAATGCCCTTGATATTCTTGGTTTTTGTTTCAATGTTCTGAGGTGTCATGTAAGCCCTTCTCCACTCAGATTTGATTTGGTTCTGGGTCCATGTTGGCCTCTACTGTACACGCATTGAAGAAACAAGCAAGATTTGCCCTGCTGTAGTGAGAAAACACCATAGAAATGACAGAGTGGGATCTCTTTAAGTTAAAAACTCCGCTTAACTTATCTCCGCTAAGTTCTATGCCTAAAAAGGCCCTCGTTTCTTAACTGCTCAGCAAAATTGGAAGTCCTTCTGGATTGGGGGCTTTTGCCAAATGCTGCAAATGTGATACCTATTAAACAGTTAGGCAAGAGAAATAATGCTGATTGGTGGCCAATGGTTATGACTCAGGACTAATCAGAAGAATGAACGCTTGGCTCAGTGGTGAGCCGCCCTGTGTAAGGGCACCTGTGAAATGCTGTGAATAAACAAAACAGAATCTACTTTGCAAACGGTTTAATTTTCATACATTCTGTAGCTTCCTGGCCCGGCTTGGTTGCTAAGCAAGCATGCTAAGGGTAATAATGAACGCTTGTACCTGACTGTAGTATCTCTGAGAACTCGTCTCTGTCTCTGAGAGGTGGCCCCACAGCTGCTTTGGTGTACAGATGCAGGGAGTCTGGCTGTCAGTGAAGCATTACAGAGCTGGCTCGAGGCCAGGGCAGCTGCTCTCAGATGTGCGGGCTCCTCCTTCAACTCCCTGTCCCGCTCAACCCTGGTGTTCTTATCCGAATCTCATCCCCTTTCATTAGCGCAGCAGGTCAATCAGCTCTGTTTTAACTCGCAACAATGGGGCCATTTTGCAGTGTCGACTCAAGCCTTGTGCATGGGCAAGAGACTGCGGTGCAGCAGCGGTTCATGTGTTGGAACAAAGATTAGGGCTCGTATTCATTACGAATGTTATTTCTAATAGTGCTTCGTAGTGAGGAAATACTAAGGAAAACTGCAGAATTGTGGGCCGTTCTCTTAAAGCTGGGATTAGGTCCCGTTGGAGATAAAAGGTATTCATAGAGCATCTTAACCCCTAAAGGAGTTCCTGGGGTGAAACAGCGTTAGGCGGTAGGAGGAGGACTGTTAGGAGGCTTAGGCACAGAGGAGAACCAGCGGAAAGATGATGAGGCAGAAGAAACAGTTTGCAAAACGTCACCGATCAGACGGAATCACATGAATAATGCTTGCGGTTGCCCTTATTAGAAATGCGCTCCTTCCCAGAGCAACAAAATAAATAAATAAATGCTTCCACTTAAATAAATAATGCATGCCTCTTATTTAAAGCATGGGCTTCTGTTTACAGTAGGCTTATAATATGGCTATAAATATATACCGTAAGTACGTGTTTGTGTGGGAGGGGGATGTACGCGGCAACCGATCACAGTCTCCAAAAGAACGCGTCAAGCAACTGGGTCAACCGTGCCTCCTCAATAAGAGAAAAGTTTTTGTTTTCTCCTTGCTCTGAGATTGCTTCCGAATCACTCTTGAGCTAAAACTCCTAGATATGCGTTTTTGAGCTAAGTTAGGAGCTCTCTAAGAGAAGCTTTGTGATTACGGCCCCAGAAGTTCAAGGGTTCAAGCCCCAGCGCTGCCAAGCTGCCACCGTTGGAGCTTTGAGTGAAGCCCATAAGCCACATTTGCTTGGCAGTGCTGGCGGCTTGAAGATCGTATCAGTTGTAAGACAGATAAAAGCGTGTGCTAAGTGACTGAATGAAAATGTAATTGTAGCAAAACAAACTGGCTGATTCATGTGGCGTTTTGTTATTATAAGGCTGTGCGCGACCATAGATTGTGTGTTTCAGCATAAACATCCTTTATATCTGTCCATGAGCAATGAATGCCACTGTCGGCTGTATCACAGAAAACAGTACAGACACAGGGAGATTAAAAGGTTAGCTGAGTAAATCTTGGTTAACGTTTAACATTCTTAATGTGCTCCTAGTTCAGTTCCAGTGGCTACATCAAATAACCTTGAATCTCCGTGGTTTTGACTGGCCGAGAGGCATTTTTAAGGTCTGACAATAGAAAATGCTGATAAATTGAAGGATACGTGAATCATTTACATAGCGGGTCAGTAATTAAGTTGGCCATTGACCAGAAGTCTGAAGCTTCAAGTTTTAGTATTGCCAAACTGTTGGACCCTTGAGCAAGGCTCCTATCCCTCGGTTGCTTGGTTTGGATCATATTAAGGGAAGTACAAAGCCCTTCTGTGAGTCACAATAGGAGCGCCAGCCAGATGCTCTAAACGTAAACTCATAAACAATTTTCAGAAAGCTCGTATAAACAGTTCTGCACATTATCCATACAGGCAAGCATTTCTTTGCGAGTCAATTGGAGTTGAAATGTCCCATCAGCGAAGCAGGAATTTCCTCATTGCAGACGATCTTTCATTCACGTCATAGCAAAACCCAAATGACAAATGGCAAAACAAATTCTCCGCTGCGCTCCCTTTCAGCCCACGAGGAGGTGTGCACCACCAACGAGGGTGTGATGCATCGTGTGGGGGATCGGTGGGACAAACGGCATGACGTTCTGGGTCACATGATGCGCTGCACTTGCGTAGGAAACGGACGTGGAGAGTGGAGCTGCATCGCCTACTCACAGCTCAAAGGTAAAAATCAACGCTTCAAGAAATCTGGATTATTTGTAATGCCAAACTCAAACAGTGGGAGGCAGTACATTAACAGCTCAGTCCATGTTCTTCTGTTTAGTGATATATCATAAGTTCTGAGCTACTGTCTGTAAGTTTATATGTCACTTCTGGAAGGAAGTTGTCACTTTTAACCCTGGAGCGAAGTCCTTTAGATGTAAAGGTCTTTGGTCAATTTCTGCTTAGTGTAAGATCGTTTAATAAACCAACCAGTCCCACCATGCCTGGGTCTCGCCACAGTGCAGTAACTCCCTCCAGTATGTAGTTATCAGGAGACCGTGTGCCTCCAAGAACTTATTGCTAAGAACTCTTTATCTTAAATCTATTGCATTATTCATTTTGAATGTATTGCTAATTTACATTTTTGTAGTGATTTACATTCTATTATTTACTTAATATAACTATTACTACAACTTAATTATTTCAATTAGCATCTAGGCCACCCATGGAGGCCAGGTCATTTTTTGAGTCGTGGTTCCTCCCAGGGTTTCTTCCTTCTATATCCAGGGACTTTTTCCTTTTCCCCTGTCGCCCTAGGCTTGGTCAATTTGGGATTGGCCTTTTAAGATCATATAAGATTGTAAAGCTGCTTTGAGACGATGCTCCGCTGTGGAAAACGCTATAGAAATAAATGTGACTTTGACTTTAAAGGCCATAAATGTTCGTATATGCATTAGGCCCCCATTAGATTAGGCGACCATATAAAATTATTTCTCAGTCTCCAGGAATGACCAGAAAATACGGAAAAAATGTCCACTACATTACGAAACTGAGAAATCAGAAGAGCAGCCTGTCTTGCCATTGCGCAATAGCAGCATCTGGCAGCTTCATCGGGTTGCCGAGTTAACCCTTACAGTGTGGAGAAGCTTGATTGAGAAGGAATGGTCTTTTTGCAAGAGTAGCAGCCAAGAAACGACTTCTTATTAAAGGAGAGCTTGATGGAAAGCTCGGGTATGCTAAAAGTTTGGAAAGGAGATCAGTGGAAAAGCGGATTATGGAGCGAACAAAGTTTGACACTTTTGGGTCCAGTAGACGACCATATGTTCTATATGGTCCTGGTATGATTGCTGAAATAACCATTTTAATGATGGCGTAATACTATTCTATATATTCTGAAAGATATACAGAACGGTCGCTTGCTAGTGTGTGAGTATTAATGATGCCTCCTCTCTCAGACCAATGCATTGTGGACGGCTTAACGTATGAAGTGAACCAGACCTTCACGAAACGCCATGACGAGGGCTACATGATGAACTGCACATGCTTCGGACAGGGACGTGGACGTTGGAAGTGTGATGCCATTGGTGAGTGAATTCACATCGGTATGACGGTGACTGAGTTTGCGAAGTAAGACAAATGCATAATATAGCCGTGTATTATTATTCCGTTCCAAACACCACTGCATTTGATTCTAGGTTTTAGCCGAGTGGCTAATTTAATAACCGATTCATTTCCTCTTTCAGATCAGTGCCAGGAACCAGAGACCAGAGTGTTTTATCAGATCGGAGAGTTCTGGGATAAGGTCATTCACGGAATCCGCTACAAGTGTTACTGCCACGGCAATGGAATTGGAGAGATGAGCTGCGAACCCCAGCACTCTTTCCATGGTGAGTTTTAAACGCACGTTACTAAGACGAACCAGCACTAAAACGACAGGAACAAAGTTTAACGCTGTCAATTTTTTGCTACTTTTTACAAGCAGAAGATCTGGAACTGGGGGAAAAAACAAGTGACAGGCAAGTGCTTTTGCAGCACCAAACAGGAGATCCAATAACGTGGGCGGTTCGGGTTCAGAGGTTCAGATAGCGATCTATCGAGCAGCACGGGCCTTGAGCTGTGAATTACTGCCGGATGTATGGTGGCTCAGTGGTTAAGGCTCTGGACTAAACAAAAGATTGCTCATTCAAATCCAGACTCCACCAAGCTGCCTGTGTTTGGTTCTTGAGCAAATCCTTCAACCTATTAGTTCTCGGCTCAATTCTAAGTGGAAGGCCGAGCGTCTTTAACTCATCCATTCATCCATTTGGGTGCTTGCTTCTTGGAAATTGAGGCCGCCGTTGGTTGAGAAAGACACCCGTCCGGTCACCTTGCACCTGCTTAACAACTCAGCCGTGCATCTTACAGACGTGCTGAAAGCTTTTGCTGGGAAAGTGTCAGTACTGATTCCCATTGTACTGCTTTAGCTTCTGTAAAGTGGCATCTTCTTGATTTGTACAGTAGGTTTATAGGAAGCAAGGTTCATTTTTAAACTGGAAAGTGGGGAGTAAAACAGAATAGGATCAATCAGAAAAAGAATAAGGCACTTGGAGCACGTTGTATCACTTATCAACTGTAGAAATGCATGTGTGTGAAGATTCAGACATGAAAGATGAAAATGCAGAGGGTTCCACAGAGGGGTCAAACTATCTACAGGCCGGGGAACTGTAAGCAAACTCTTTTTCTCGTACCTTACACAGGAACAAAAGCACTGGTATTGGGAGCGTACAAAATGTACGTAGTAGGTTAAAGCGAAGCTAGGTCAGGAAGGAGCGCAGTGTGTAAGTGCGAAGAAACCCAGGACAATAACTATGCATAATGACATGCAGCTGTGTGAGGGCTGGGGGCAGAGCATATTCGGGTCTGGTACACAGCGGTAGAACAGGGTACAGAGTAAGTGGGATTTAAACGCTGCTGTATACGCGCCGGTCTGCCATTTCTCTTTCATGGCAGTAATTAAGAGAAACGAAAACCAGATTCCCGTGTGAATGTATTTTATGCTTCATGGGAAGGTGAAGTTGTGAAACTGTGCACGTTGACCAAACAAGTTCACAAACTCGCTGCACCAAAAGGTCTACGGATTGTACAATGGAAAATGGAAGTCGTGCTAAGTTTACCACACGACCTGCTTCGTTCAAAAACGAACGCATTTATTTGTTTGAGCAGATGTGAGAGATGGCTTGTACTTTGGGTTTTGAAGACCTGGAAACAGATGGTAGTAAGGCACTAAAATCATCCACGTGCAAGTGCTAAAAACCTCAGGAAGAATCTGGCGGAACTGTGTTAGGTTTCCCATATCGGCTTGACCCTGAAGTCGGGCTGCAGAAGAACGTTGACCTGTTTTGAACCTCTCTCTGCTACTGTGACTTTTAACGCGGGTCTCGAGTACGTTTGACTGGCTTTCTACAAAGTCCCTCCCGCCAGTTTTAGCCACAGCCACATTTCCAACTAGCAACTGGGACTCCTCGTTCAAACAATCGCTCTTGGAAAGCAGTGAAGCCAACCAGCACCTCTTTTCAAACTATAACAAATATGGGCAGATTGGTCTGACAAATTGTAGACACTTTGTTCCTGCCAACACCTGGTTGTTTTATGCCTGCTTGAGTGCCAGAGTAGGGAGCTCCCCAAAGCGCAGACAAAGAAATCTGATCACTGAGGGACTCGGAGACATATTTTCGAGTGGTTAAGGTGCTAAACTATCCACCAGAGGATGGCATGACGGGGTGAGTCTCTATGAGTCCTTACCGTGTCTACGTGGGTTTACTTTGTACTTTGCTGTCCTCCTACATTCCAAATATGTTAGGGTAACTGGTGTTTCTAAAGTGTCCTCAGTATTTGTGATTGTATGGACCATACGATGGACCCTGTCCAGGGTTCCTGTTTTGCCCTGGTTTTCCTGTGACCAGGATTGAGCAGATATGAACATGAAAGAATGAAGATCCAGACCTCAAGCCCCAGTACCATCAGTGGTTCTCTGTTGGCCTTCTAAATAATATCCTTAACCCACGTCTGCTACGATGTCGTAAAATGCTGCCTGTCTGTGTGGGATTTCTCTCCAGTTTCCTCTCACATTTCAAAGGCATGACAGGTCAGTTAGTGTCTCTAAAGTGTCTCACGGACTGGCACCCTGTGTAAGGTTGGCACCATGATGCTGGATGTAGATTTGTGAGTGAGTTTTTTAAAAGAGGTGCCTGTTTAATGCAGTAAACGTAGGTGTGTATCATGCGATGTCCTGTAATACAAGACATGTTAGACGGCCAGGTGTAATGGTCACCTGACGTAATTAAACAACACCCTGGACACGTTATATTCATGGGTGCACTTAGGGGTTCGTGCGCATTCCCAAATGTTTTGACTCAAGAATGGGAAAATTACAACATCACAGTCCCGTTAGGATTCAAATGCAAATGTAAATATTCATTTTTGCCTATTTTTTTCTAGGTGGTGCCCGCCCTGTCCAGGTGATTATTACTGAAGCTGGCACCCAGCCCAACTCGCACCCCATCCAGTGGAACGCTCCCTCCTCTGCTCACATCACCCAGTACATCCTCAAGTGGAGAGAGGTTTGTCATCTTACGCTCTGAATACAGTTATCAAGCGAAATAGAAGTATTGTTGGGACTTGAGTGCTGGAGGTGTACGTCTTGTCACGACAGAAAAACACTCGCTCTCTGTGGAGGGAGGTTAATCTCCCAGGTCATCTGAACTCTTACACCATCGCTGGACTGAAACCGGGCATCACCTACGAGGGTCAGCTCATCAGCATCCTGCGCTTTGGACGTAGAGAGGTCACTCGTTTTGACTTCACCACCAACTACGGCTCCCGTGAGTATCTCGGTGGTTTTGCTTTTAGCCAGGTTTATGAGTGGGAAAACTTCAGGACGTATCCTGAACAGGGCACCAGTAAATCTGGGTCTCCAGGGATCATCGTTTGCATCGGTTAGGGATGAGACACTTGTACGGCTTCACCGGTGGTGGTGAGGTGGCATTTTGGACCACTGTGCCACACGAGTGCGCACTTAGACCCACGTTTGACCATAATTCTCTATACACAAATGTAGAGCCACTTTAGCACCAGGCATTAGGGACTAACTTGGGAGGAACTATGCCCTGTGGAAAATGACTCTCCTTCCTGGAACTTGATTGGTCTGCATTTGTAACGGCAGGACGAAACGTGTGCAGATTTTGCATAGAAAACCGTCTTGTACCTCCTCCGTCATATATAGCCTCAGTAAAGCCTGAACTTCACTGTCCATTTGTTTGGACTGTGGTATCCTGGCCTTGTTAAGATCTTGGACCATGGACCAGAAGGTCCAGGGTTCAAATCCAACCCCTTCCAAGCCTTTTGGGCCCCTGAGTTCCTGCGTAATCCCATATACACACCATTTTAAGAACTGCAAAAGCGCCTAAATGTAACTTTTACTCAATGAGCAAACAGTTTTGCCTCTTGCTTGCTGGAAAGCAGGGGATGGACCAGGGTTAAGCGTCACATTGCACTAACCTCATATCATTCTGCTCCGTCCTGTCTTTACCTATCGCTCTTCTTTATCCAGTGGCTACATCTGAAGGAGAGACGACTCCTCCGCTCGCAGTGGTGGACACCTCCGAGTCTGTGACTGAGATCACTTCCAGCAGCTTCGTCATCTCCTGGGTCTCTGCCTCAGACACCGTGTCCGGTTTCAGAGTGGAGTATGAGCTCACCGAAGAGGGAGGACAGCCAGGAGAACCCAGGGTCCTAAGTCAGTCACACTTTCCTTGCTTTTGAAGTCTTAAAATAATAATGTGGGGATTACATTGTGAAATAGCAAAAAGTGGTTAACGCACCATAAGCCCCGACACTGAGAATGATTAGTGGTTCAGTGTCTGTTTAGAATCACAGACTTTGTAAACAGACCGATGGTTGGAATCGAACTCTGGTCCGAGCGATCGTAAATCAAACGGTGTTAGGCGCTTTGCAGTGACCTAATTCTAGCCAAAATAACAAGTGGAGCAGCCTTCAGTCTCCATGTTCCACTCGATTATTCTTGCAGCCTTAATGTTTCTTGTGCTCTGTCTCATTCATTTATGCTTCTGAACTTACTGTGATAATGATCTTTGGATGGAATAAAATTTTAAAGAAGGATTCCTTGGACCCTTAAGCCAGCGTCACTAGGGTTAGCACCTTTCAACAAGCCAAAACTGGACACTTTTAACCACACAATAACATTAATGTACGTAATAATCTTTCCGTTTTAATCCCACGTGGTGCGTTTTTCTTGTCTATCTCCTTGTTTCCTGCTCCACGTTCCATGATTGTTAGTTTTGTATATTAGTCAAGCTGACTGTCGAAATCTGATTGGCTAGCTGACAAAAGTTGTGACCCATAAATGTTAAGGACGTCAAAATATATCTGTTGAATGGCACTTCGGTCCAAAATTTAAGAGAATGTTACAAAAAAACCTTAAAAATGTCAATTGCCCCTGATAGATATCCTAAATATGTGACTGTCCGGGTAAAAAAAAGCAGACTTTATAGGTAATTCAATTCAATTCAGTTCAATTTAAATTTATTTCTATAGCACTTTTTTACAATGGAGCATTATCTCAAAGCAGCTTTACAATATCATATGATCTTAAAAGGCCAATCCCAAGTTGAACAAGCCTAGGGCGACAGTGGCAAGGAAAAAACTCCCTGAAAGTAGAAGGAAGAAACCTTGGGAGGAACCAAGACTCAAAAAGGAACCCGACTTCCTTGGGTGGCCTAGAGGTTAGTTGAATAAATACTTAAAAGTATATTAAAGTCATAGCAAAATTAAGTAGATAACATAATTTAAATCAATATTAAAATTTAAATTAGTAATAAAATACATTTTCAAACAAAACAGATTATAAAAGGAGTCCTCAGTGGGAGGTCCTTTGATGCACATCGTCTCCTAATGACCAAACAATGGAGGGAGTTCCTGCACTCTGGTGGGACTTCGTTCCTTTGATGAAGACCAGTAGAGCGATGCTGAGGTGGAGGAACATCTAGGTGTGTGGATGCTGGAACTGGTACCGGAACATCCGCTCTGAGAGAAAAGAGAAAATGTAGTTACTTATGGGTTAGGAGCACAGAGTCTGTTATCCATGACTGATGCCATGTGGAGCAGGAAAACTCCGGCAGCACTACTATAGCAGCATAGCTAAAGGGGAAAGAACCAGAAGGTAACATGTGCATGTCAGTGGAATTTGCACCAGTGATATTGATTGCAGCTCATCGTAGCCGTGTGTCGCACGTTTTAGAAAACACGTACAGATTTCTCAAGCTGGGAAAAGCATGATTTCTCTTTCACGGCCCTGCTTGTCCTCCTATCCAGTACTTTAATTTGCGTCGCCAATCTTCAGCCTCCCTTGGTCCCACCTATTTCACAGAGGCACGAGAGGTAGAGGATCTGTTCTTTTCTTGGGACTGCTTGTTTATGCATCTGGGGGAGTTTTTCCTTGCCACTCTTTCTCTGGCCTCTCATCTGTGGTCTGTGCTCAACTTTGCTATGATTCACATGTCATTGAAGCGACGTAACAACAGGCCGTGAGCTGTAAACACCAAGAACGGCACTTTTACAAATGATTGAACGTTTCATAGGCTTCGAGTTCGAACCAGCCCACACAGCAAGGAACCGTGGTGTGATTCTGGACACCATTTCCATGTTTCCGACCACATTACATCAACCGCCAGATCTTACATGTGTCTGTTCTGCATCGTCAGAAGAATCTGTCTTTTCCTGACCACAGAATCCGTTCAGATCCTCATGCAGGCTCTCACCACCCAGACTCGATGTGTTGCTGGCTGCTTTGAGTTCATGTTCCATCGCTGCGTGGTTCCTCTGCCTCCTTTTGCAGCCAGGATCAATTTTGTATCGTATCCCGCCTTTTCATGCCTCAAATGGTTCAGCTTCTATGTTATTTACCTTCTACGATTCAGAACTGCATGCCAACGTGGGGGCATCTTCAGGTCCTTCACTCACACAACCTAGGATAACATTTCTTCTATCATCTGCTTATTTTATGTCTTAGTATTTATTGCAAGAGCGTCTAAGTGTCAAATGAGGACCTATGATATCCGGGGTAACTTCAGTCTTAAGTCCAACAGGCAACGGATATTTATAAATTAAAGACTTGCACATTTTGTAAGCTTCTCTGTGTAAGAGCATCTGCCAAGGAACTCAAGGTGTAATCAATAATAATGCAAGATGCCTGAAAATTACAATGTGTACATTGAATAATTTGTGTTGTTTGCAGCTCTGCCTCATACAGCCACCTCTGTGAATCTTAACGAGCTCCTGCCAGGAAGGAAGTACACCGTTAATGTGTACGAAGTCACTAATGAGGGAGACGCCAACCTGATCCTTACCACATCCCAGACTACAGGTGTGTGTTTGTGACATGTGCGTGTACAGACCTAAAGGTGAATTAGTACATACGCAATAGTGTAGTTACATTTCTGTAAAGAGGTATGGAGAGTTTTAGTTTGAAAGGTCCATATGTCTACAGAGAAATACATTTTTTCCTTGTTTCCATGTCACGGGGTCTCTGTACTCTGGCTTACGGACACTGCTGTATATCCAGCCTAACTTCTTTCCTCTCGTTGCAGCTCCGGATGCTCCCACAGATCACCTGGTGGAGAACGTTGACGAAACCTCGATCAACGTCCGCTGGGATAAACCGCTGGCTCCCATCACAGGTCTGCTCAGTTCCACTGAATCTTAAACGTGCAGGTGAAAGGTGTTCTGGCAGCCTGCTAACATCTATCCTGTGCCCATAGGTTACCGTGTCATTTATGTGCCATCCGTTGAGGGAAGCTCTGGCAGCACTGAGCTAAACCTTCCCAAAACACAGACCTCAGTGACTTTGAGTGAACTTCGACCTGGCCAGCAGTATAACATCAGCATCTATGCCGTGGAGGGGAATATGGAGAGCGAGCCTGTGTTTGTGCAGGTCCTAACTGCTGGAGAACCAGTGCCAGGTAAATGTTAAACAACTGATGCTAAAGTGCAGATATATAAGGTGCAATTAGGTGCAATGGACAGTTTGGATGGCGCATTTTTTTTTTTATTTATTAAGCTGGTAACTGCTCGGAGAGGCTTTTCTTAAGCTTTTTTTTTTTTAACACTTGAATCAATCAAGCAACACATTGGGGGCATGTAAAGTAGGATCAGTTAAACTGAACAAACTGATTTTGAAGCTCGTCCCGTGTAGAAATGCAATGCTCATAAAGACATTCCAGTCTGGGAATTAGATTCTGCTTCCCATCACGTGGTTATTTGAAGGGGTTGTTTTATGACGACTCGTAAAACTTTCGGATGAATGCAGTTTGTAATCAAGTGCATCCTGTTTTTTAATCGGATAATGACGTCTGGGAGCAGTAGGAAAACAAAGCTGCAGTGTTGCCATTGGCGACAAAACACAAGAGTCTCTATTTTCACTTGATTTGATTTAGATATTGTATTTGGCAACCCGGAGATTAGATGATAGAGTAATTGGACTTAGCTGAGCTCTGAGTTCAGTGACTTGTGTGAGTCCTTACCTTGCAGTGCAAGTCCGACTCAACACAAAAAATATCCTAATCTAGACTAACGTAACGTAACCGCCTTTGGTTGCTTGGAAACTGAACGAGGAGAGCAGGAACATTTTGGAGTAACTTGGTAGCCAATCTGGGTGCATGTAGCGAAAGACTAATTTAATGGACTGTTTCCGAATCCACCTCACCCCTTGAGAGTGTTACAGAGTTAGAGACTGGGACAAGAGTACAAATTGTGTGTTTTCTAAACTTGTGTCTATTTTTATATTTCTTGGGGCAACTCGTGTGCCAACGGGATACCAAACCTGGCCTTTTTCTGGAAACCTTGTATCTGATGATGCGCTGCTCAGAGAAATTAGGGGACTTTTCATGATGGGATATTTAATTTAGAAGTATCCCCTAATTTTTGGGAGCAGTATGCGCTGAAGCAGTTGCATGTCATTGCATGGAAATTACAGGTTAAACGTTCGCATGGAGTGTAATTTAGGTATCAAGAGAGGAACATCCAGAAAGGGTCAAAGCGATGTTTAAAAGATGCGAGGAAAATTATAATGGACGATTTGAACAAGTAATTCATGTTTTGGTCTGTTGTTGCTGCAGTTACTCTCTCAGCAGAACTTTCCCCTCAGCCGTGATTACAGTATAGGTTAGACTGTTTATTCTGACCAAGCAGCTGTGTTTATTCCACAGAGGAAATCCCGTCCCCGACCGACCTGCAGTTCTTCGAGGTGTCTGACACTAAGGTCAACATCACTTGGACCGCTCCTTCCAGGGAGGTCACGGGCTATCGTGTCTCAGTGGGCCAGGTCGGTCTTGACGGGCTGATCGAACAACAGACACAGCTGCCAATCACAGCCAACACTTATGCCGAGGTCACCCCACTGCAGCCTGGAACCCTCTATCGCTTCTTTATCTTCTCCATTAAGGACGGAGAGGAGAGTGAGCCTCTTGTGGGGCAGCATGCCACCAGTAAGCATTGTGCATTGTTAGAGAAATCTCTAACCCTAGATGGAGAATTCTAGCTAGGTAATGATGTCCACTCCCCTAATGGTGCCTTCTTCGTTTCACCTTTGTTTTCATAGAACCAGACGCACCCACAAACTTCCGTTTGGGCACTGTGTCTGAGGACAGCGCTCTGATCACCTGGTCATCTCCCAGAGCTCAGATCACCGGCTACAGGCTCTTGCTGACGGCGGAGGGATCCAACCCCAAGCAGATACGCTTCCCTGGCCACCTGAGACAGTACATGTTGCTGAACCTGCAGCCGAACACGGCGTACACGGCCACACTGCACTCCGAAAAGGGCAACGTGCTCAGCGAAGGGGCTACTCTACTTTTCACCACCTGTGAGTTTCAGACTACATACACAGCTCACAAACACGTGGGGAGTGTTTCCAATAAAATGAATCCAATAAGAACTGCTGGGCAGTCTGATCCTGTCCATGCCCCATCACGGTCAGTGCGTTTTGGGACTATTGGGTGACCATACACTCTACTAAACAGTTAATGTGGGGGCACTCTGGTCCAGTTTGACCCCCACGATTATATCGCTTGCTTCCCGATCACTACAATTGAGTTTGCATCTCGTTGGTGTAATCAATCAACGTTCTCTGACTTTTCATTTGCTTGCTTTTCAAAGTTTCATATTCGTTTTGAAACCCCCCCGCCCCACCAGTTTAATTACTGTTTTAAAATGATGACCCTTGGTACTATATAGCAGAAGTTCTTGACAAGGTGCACACAACACCATGGCTGTTATGTTTTCGTATTAACCAATGCCGTTTCCCTGTAGCCCCGCCCATGAGGAACGCTCCTCATTTTTCCACTGATGTCACAAACACTGCAATCATTATCACCTGGGAGCCTGTGCCTGAAATCGGGTATAAGGTAGGTCCCACATTCTTATATTACGTACATTAAAACATTACAGTACTTCTGACTGCTGAACTGGCGACGCTCTTCCTCACTCTTCCTCACACTCCACATCCTCTTCTCAGCTGATGGTCAGGCCCAGTCAAGGAGGAGAAGCCCCCAGGGAGGTGACCTCTGAGTCAGGCAACATCTATATCTCAGGCCTGACACCAGGAGTGGAGTACACTTACAACGTGCAGGCCGTCATCAATGGCCATGCACACGGCAGCCCCATCACACGCCGAGTTGTCACTCGTAAGACCTCAATGAGAATCCATGACGATGTTTGTTCTTCGGACTTTACTGTGGATTTATGTTCAGCCCATTTCTGCCTCTTTCTCTCACCAGCTCTGTCTCCGACCTCGGACCCCTTATACGGCAACACGAACACCGCTGTTCTGCCAAACCAGTGGAACAACGGAAAAACTCCAGGTCAGCGTTTAAACCCTAGATTTGTGACAAGAGGGAATTAGAAACATTAGACAAACAAATGGGTCAGTTTTGGGTCTCACCTCTGGAGCGGAGAACATCTTCAGCTTTCAGCCAGTCTGCAAAAACAGCTGTTATGTAAAATACCGTCTCAAACCTTTCTGGCTACACCAAGTTTTGCAAAATATGAACGTCTTGCACCACCAGCATCGAACCAATCAGAAAGAGGCATCTCTAGGGTCGCTCAAATGGGGAAACAGGATATCCATAAACCTCTGCTCTGCGATTTTCTCACGAGTCATAATGCTGAGATCGCTATTCAATTTGATCACAATTCATTTCGCAAGTGAAAACAATACAAAACGATGACTGGATGTGCTTTTTAATGAAAAAACAGCCTCCTACAATTCAAAATATTCAGCGTGTAAATGAAAACCATCTTTTTTTTGTTAGTTTGCTACAATTAAAAGAAATCTGGACTTTTGACCATGAATGAATGAATGAATGAATGCGCCCTCTGGAGTTCATAAAATGCAACGGCATTACATGGTGTAATAAACTGGCATCGGTGCATCCCTGACATTTTGGCAGGCTTATCTTTGTAAATGTGCCTCATTAGGGAACAAAACGTTGACAGCTATACAGTATGTTTTTGGATTTTGTCCATCAAAACGGCTACCTTTAGCCAGCTTCCTACAGAATCACGGAATATTACTGCTTGTTTACAGTAGTTTGTAATATGTGTTTTTTCTGTACTAACCCAGATGCCCCGACCAACATCCGCTTGGCCAGCGTATCTGAGGACAGTGCCCTTATCGTCTGGTCAGCTCCCCGAGCTCAGATCACCGGGTACAGGCTCTTCCTGAATGTCGAGGGCTCCAACCCCAAGCAGCTGCACCTACCTAGCCACCTGAAGCAGTACATGCTGCTGAACCTGCAGCCGGACACGGCGTACAGAGTCACGCTGCACTCGGACAAAGGCAACACGCTCAGCGAGGGAGCTACACTGACCTTCACCACCGGTGAGCTTCACCCACTGCATGTCTCTATTTGAACAGAAACATGGCTGATAAGTCGGCATATTAAGCAATTATTCTGTTTCTGTTTTAGCCAAGCCCATGAGGAATGCCCCTCATTTCACCACTGATGTCACAGACACTGCCCTTGTAATCAGCTGGTCTCCTGTTCCTAAAATCGGATATAAGGTAAACTTCACCGTCCACATTCTAATAAATATGTACATTAGTAACACACTCCGTACTGAAACTGGGTTTGCAATGTCGCATTCATGGCCATGGACGCTTTTCTTCAGCTGACTCTGAGGCCCAGTCAAGGAGGAGAAGCCCCCAGGGAGGTGACCTCTGAGTCGGGCAGCATCTACATGTCAGGCCTGACTCCGGGAGTTGAGTACACATACAGCATGCAGCCCATCGTCAACGGACATGCACACGGCAGCCCCATCACACGCCGAGTCGTCACCTGTAAGATTTCACAGAGGATGCGTCGTGATTTAGCTTGATCGGAACGCGCTCCGTATTTATGTTCGGTGTAACTGTAGACATTTCCCATGGTGCTCCATCTCTTCGTACTGTACTGATTGTCTGTCTTTTCCTCATCAGCTCTGTCGCCGACCTCTGACCCCTTATTCGGCAACACAAACACTGCAATTCTGCCAAACCAATGGAGCAACGCCAACACTCCAGGTCAGCCTTTTATACTGTGTGTATTTTTCCTACGAGGTCTGTTTACGAAAAAACAAAACCATGAGCATTGGCAATCTGGGGGTCAGACCTTTAGATTGGAGAACACCCACATAGAACATGCATCATGTGAGAAAATTACGATCTTAGACTCGTTTCTTGAAGCACTCAAGCACCACCCTTGTGTCACAAACCCAAGGTTGGCCATTAAAGTGTGTTTTGTACGAGAAAACTGCACGGAAACGAGACGTAAATTCATCAGAGTTGAATGCTACCATCTGAAGCCCAAACCGTACAACATGTAACTGCATCCAGAAAATACAAAACGTTACGGTTCTTCAGTTGCAAGCAAAAAATGCAAATGCAAACGATGAGCTATTAAACATGGTTGCACACAAATAAGAGGGAATGAGCCCACTTAAAGAAAGACACATTTCCATAACGGGCATCACCTTTTAAACACTTTAAACGGACCGACAACTGCTATTTTTGATATTTAACCAGATGCTCCCGCCAACATCCACATGGCCAACGTGTCTGAGAGCAGCGCTTTTATCATCTGGACTGCTCCCAGGGCGCAGATCACTGGGTACAGGCTCTTCCTGAACGCGGAGGGTTCCAATCCGAAGCTGTTACACATCCCTGGACACCTTAAGAAGCACAAGCTGCCGAACCTGCAGCCGGACACGGTGTACACGGCCACTCTGCACTCGGAGAATGGCAACCTGCTCAGTGAGGGAGTTACGGTGACATTCACAACCTGTGAGTTTCACACAGCTGATGACACAGTAAATGGGTGGCTGATTTATTTTGTGTCCTTACCAATTCTGCCATCACCTTTGTAGCCTTGCCCATCAGAAACGCCCCACGTTTCACCACCGACGTCACAGGCAGTTCCCTCTCCATCTCCTGGACACAAGTACCCAGAATAGGATATAAGGTACTCGTTAAGATGCCTGTAATGATGTGTTCGCAGACTTACATTATATTTTATGTGCAAAGATAAACCGCCTCACGTTCATGCTCTGCTGCATCCTCCTTAGTTAACAGTCAGGCCCAGTCAAGGTGGAGAAACCCCCAGGGAGGAGACGTCTGCCTCAGGGAACATCTACATCTCAGGCCTGACCCCTGGAGTGGAGTATACCTACAGCGTGCAGCCGGTCATCAACGGCCATGCCCATGGCAGCCCCATCACACAACGCATAGTCACACGTAAGACATGTAACGGGAATATATTCTGCTTTTGTTCGGGATATACGCATCCTACCAAACTGAATTCATGCTCAGGAAAAGCAAGATATTTCTCATACCCCATGTATTTAAGTCCGCTATTTTTATTTTTTGCCTTTGCAGCTTTTTCATCGTCCAAGGTCCTCAAACCGGACGAGATCAATCCAAACACTGGAGGCCTAACAGACCAGGAATGGATCACTCCAGGTAAGCATGATCTCGTATTATTTAATAATGTCCATAGGAAGCCTTACAGGTCATGCACAAACCAGATAATTGGCGACCTGGTGGCTTGTTTCTCTAGCGGGATCTGGCAACCCAGAGATTAAATGCAGAAATGCAAAATTTGATTCATGTAATTATTTCATTTAATGAAATCGTGTATTTAATTATTATAATTTGAACTCCACACCCCATCCTTCATGGTTTGCATTGCTTGGATGCACAGTAGACAACTCTTTCCTATTACCTGTGAAAGCGAGTGCGGGTTTGATCATCTTACCGAAAAGTGCATGTAAACTCACACGCGCTTATTTTTCTGCACTCAAACAGATGTCCCCACCAATCTGCGCTTGGACAGTGTATCTGAGGACAGTGCTTTGATCACGTGGTCAGCTCCCAGAGCTCAGATAACTGAGTACAGGCTCTTCCTCTCTGAGGCAGGCTCCAGCCCCAAGCAACTTCACATTCCAGGTCACCTGAAGCATTACACGTTGCTGGACCTGAATCCGGAGACGACATACACGGTTACGCTGCACTCAGAGAAGGGCGGCTTGCTCAGTGATGGAGCTACTGCGACGTTCACCACCTGTGAGTTTCGGTTTTTGGAAAGTCATATTACACAGGAAAACCTAAACAGACTCATTTCTAAGGTCTGACCAATTCTTCCGTCTGTTCTGTAGCTCCGCCCATGAGAAATACACCTCATTTCACCACTGATGTCACGTACACCTCCATCTCAGTCTCCTGGAGTCCTGTGAGGCCCAGAATCGGATATAAGGTAGTTTTTATCCTGTTATAGCTCACAGGAAGGCATACGAGTATCACCATGGTGGCAGTTTTTATAAAGCAATGTAACATGATTTTAAATGTACTAAATAAAGAAAATGATATAGCTGGTCTGCTTCCTCCCCTTAGTTAACAGTCAGGCCCAGTCAAGGTGGAGAAGCCCCCAGGGAGGTGACCTCTGAGTCAGGAAACGTCCATATGTCTGGTCTGAAACCTGGACAGGAGTACATCTACAGTTTGCAGCCAGTCATCGACGGCCAAGCTCAAGGCAGCCCCGTCACACGCAGAGTTGTCACACGTAAGAATGGACGGGGAATCAGTGTTTGCCTTTCTTTGCCTTAATTTGCATTTTTATGACGGACATAACGAAGACGTAATCCATGCTGCTGATTAACTCGTTTGAAATTGATCATCCTGCATTTTCTCTTCAGCCTTCTCTTCATCCACCGGTCCCGACAAGGAGACCAGCCCAAACACTGGAGACGTAACAGACCAAGTAACTCCAAGTAAGCGGTTATTAATGTTACGTTACATTCATTTACCAGATATGAGACGTCAGCAACAGGCAGCCTCATGAAGCATGCACAAAACACCCAAAGGATTTTCATTGCGTTGTACTTCTTTACAGATGCATTTTTGCTTGCCTGCTAATCTGAAAAGCTTGCAGTCTTGCAACAGCGTTGAGTAGGGCTGAGAAAATGCGCATGAAATCTCAAGCACTGGCATTTTTTGTCAAGGGTGAAATCTTAGGACTCTTGCAGCAGACAGCATTAGTTTGGTTTACGTTTTATACAATCGAAGTGAACCTTATTTCGCATGTTTGTATTTACATTTCCAGCATTTAGCAGACGCTTTTATCCAGAGCGCCTTACAATTAATACAGTCTTACAATCAGAGCAATTGTGGGTTAAGGGTCTTGCTCAAGGACCCAACTGTGGCAGCTTGGGGGAGGTGGGATTTAAACCCTGGACATTCTAGTCCAGAGTCAAGTACCTTAACCGGGTCATTTTCATCTCTGTGATGGGCAGTAGGAAATTAGCTTAGAGATTTAATAGCATCATATGCTGCCTTCTTTTCCAGGGAAGACCGTGAATTTTTAAACAAGACAATACAAAACCACATGCTGCACACATTACAAAGGCATGGCTGTGGAAGATGAGGGTACCTTCCTGCAATATTGACCTGTCTCCTGTAGGGAATGTGTGGAGAATTACATAAAATTAAAATGTTAGACACTGTGTGTGTGTGTGTTTTATATACATTTTTCACACTGTCTCAACCTTTTTTGATTAGGGGTTTTAAATGTTCATGTATACTATTTTTGTCTCATTTGTTTACCGGGGTTTGCTTTATCAACTAGGACGTTGCTGGTGGATATGGTCACATTTATGCAGACATATGGGAAATTGTGAAAAGGGTTCACAAACCTTCAACCACTATACAAAAAGGTAAACATGATAATTCATTTTGTTATCCAGTCTGCTACACCTGTTATGTAACGTGTTTAATAAACTGAACTTGAGCTTAAAGGTCGAGTTTTGGATGCAGCATGCAAACGCTTCCCATGACTATGACCAAATCTGACGCCTTTGGCTTTTTAGATGGACTGTTCGAAAGGAATCAGTCTGATAAACTGAATCAAACTTCCCATCAGCATTGTTGGTGCATCAGCTAATAACAGGCTTCTGTGATGACAGACTGGCCCACACACAGATAAATCCAGCATGCTGTGTTAGCCAGGTGTCAGCTAGGGAGAGTTTGCAAATCTAGCGTGGGAGGAGTACACAGTGTCCGATGACTGCACTATTCCAGCAGGCAAACACAGCAGCTTCTTAACAGTAAGTGTGGGAGTCAAAGGCCAGCACTTGGATGCAAATGCAGTGAGGCGGTAATCTCCACACAGCCCACGATTACCATGACTTTATCATAGGTAATATGAAGAGGAATTAGAGATTTAGGCAAGTCAGGCAGTGCTGAAACAGAAACCAATCTGATAGTGTGATAAATTAATATATGAGAAATTTATATGGAAATCACGTACGAATAGGCATCTCTTACTATACTAGTAACAAAGGCTGAACATATTACATGGTGTGCGGTTTTTACATAAGTCAATAGTTCATGGGTGGAACTGAAAGGACAGCTCCATTTAAATCACTTTGCTTTTGTACGGCATGTTCCTGTTTTAATATGTACTTAGTACTAGAATTCTGAAACTGGAACTGTTTTTGTTTTCCTCTGACCAACTGTTCCTATATTTTCAGTTTCTCTGTCCAGACCAGGTTTGGTACTAACATGACCTAATGGTACTTAGCAGCTGTTCATTGCATACTTCTTCAAACACAGGTAAACACTAAGTCAGTATTGTGTGTTGTGTCTTTGGTCAGTTTTAGGTGCTCTTAGTTACTAATAACAATATGGTAATTTCAACCCCCTGCTTGACCAATCCTCCAATATTGGTCTCTTGAGCAAGAACCTTAACCTACAAATGCTCAGCTCAGCTGTACATTTTGCTGGATATATGGGTACCAAGAACAGTATTCCTAACAACACTTCGTCATCGCTCGTCATTAATTCATTCCAGAAGGAACGCCGAGTGATGAAAACGACAGTGCCAAGATAATTTTCTTATAAGGAATAATTGAAATTAAATGAATACATTCCAGACCTGCAGAAAATCCAACACTACTACACTACTAAATAAACAAGATTAAATAAATAAAAAATGAATCAGATGTGAATACAACTCTCATTTTGTTATTATCTTTTTTTTTCAAACGCACACAAGATAGCGGATTTTAGTGGAGATCTATACTGAGAGTTAATGTAAGACTGACCCTTACTTTGGAATAAGTGCGCAGAGTGACGAACAAATGACGAATGCCAAAACATAATTAGTTTTTTCAAATGTGCATTTTTCAAAACTTGCATCACAAGTCAATGTGCATCAGTGTATAGCGATACTGATGTAGTACGTGTCACAAAATGGGATTTTGCATCTACCAGCAACTTCCACTTTCCTCCTGCTGATGAATGAATTCCAAACTTTATTCAAGTATTAATTAAAAGATATAGTGTATTGAGGCAGCAGGGGGTATTTATCTCTTTTCATTTGCACACTCATGTTTGTGGCTCGGTGGGTAGAAGGTTCTGGGTTCAATCCCAGACTGGAGTAACCTTGGTCCTTTCTGTGTGTGTGGATTGCCTTGTGTGTGTCACTGATGCCAATAGTGTCGTTAAAGAAGCCTAATAAACAAATAAACAAAGCATAGCCATGCAATGAAAGCAAATTGTGGTCGCCTAGTGGTTAAGGTACTGGACTCTGGACCAGAACGTCAAAAGGGTTCAATTCCCAACTTTGCCAATCTGTCCTTAATCCACGACTGCTTGGATTGTAAGATTGTATCAATTGTAAGCCACTTGCTTTCTGATATTGTTGAAAGTAAGCTTTTGCACATGACAAGGTTAGGATCTTACAAAATAACGGGTATTTGATTTATTTGAATATTAAATTCCCCAGGCATCTCACAGATGTTTCATAAATTGAACTGCCTAAATTGTTAAACTCAAGATCCTGCAAATGTTGCAGTCTGCAGTTTGCACAGTACATCCGACAGTAAAGGGGTACAATGTTTAAAAGAGATTAGGCTACTGATTACACGGTAAAACAAAAAAAGCTTTCAGGCTTTCAAACTCCAGCAGGATAATGACCCCAAAAACCCTCAAAGCTTTGCAAAAACTATTTGAAAACCAAAGAAGGTCAAGGAGTGCTGACTGTCATGGAATTTCCTCCAGTCACATGATCTACACCATTTGAAGCACATTAAGAAAACAGACATCACAATATGCTCCTTGAAATATTGTGAAATGATGATGGGATAACAACCCATTTCGCACCAAATTTTTAGTTTAGTTTAGAGTTTAGTTCATCCCAGTTCGAATGCATTTCATTGCAGGGAAAGGGGAACATACCCCTTTTCCTCAAAGGTTTATTAAGGATTCAACTATTTGCTGCATTTAAAAATTGCAATAAGAAACATTGTTTATGAGAAAAAATAATTGTTTAAAAATTTTTAAAGTAACATGTTAACTAATGGTCTCAGAGCGTGAGATCGGTGTAGTTCTTCCTTGTTTACGACTCCAGTTTACCCTTGCTAACAAGGTTTTATATTCATATTTTCAGACACAATGCTTCCAGTAAGCACTGCAGTAAGAACCAGCAATGTGAATGAATTTGGGCCAAATGTTCAATTAACCATGAGCTAACATGGAATATTTGGAGAAAAGCCTGCACAGTTCAGCACAGCACAAACGGTTGCATGCCACTGATTCGCCCCACATGCCCTCAGTCCAGCCAAATCAGTTCAATGCATGAATGGTCCTAAATGTTACTAAAAAGGAGGTGCAGTGAGAGACTTTAAAGCTTTCTTCTTCTCAAAGCCTCCTCTCGGAATAACTTTATTTATCTTTAATTATAACCTCCCCAAGACTCCCATGTACTGAAAGTCTAATCAGGCTACAGTCCTCCCCATCAGCATGCCATAGTACCACTATTATGGTAACAGGCAAAGTATTGGGATGCTGTAGATGCGATTCAACACAGAATTAGCACAGCACACAATTACATTAACATATATGTGCTTTTCTTTTATTATTAGTTTTAGTCACGTGCAAAGTGGTAATTAGGAACCTACCAGGACAACAAGCTGAAAAGCTGAGAAAGGTCACTGAGGATGTCATGTTGTTGTATAACATGTTTAGCTGGCATCAAGATTATGTGTTTTAGTGTGAATTGCACTGCATGGAATCCAAAAATCTGTTTCCTCCAGTCATGTCCATTTTATCCATAAAAGGCTGCGTACTCATAAACTCGTATAGCATTAATCAGAAGTGGATGCCAGCCATACATTCAAGTCGAGTTACAGGGTTTAAAACTAAACAAAAAGAACCTGTTGGCTCTCGATACCAGAATATTAAGAATGAACCACTTGTTAGTCCAGTTGCGGAAAGTGTTGCTCCCCCCATTGAATATAAAACTGTGACTTGTGAAATAATAAATAATAACTAATAAATAATAATATATGTCATCATATATTATCTAAAATATAACATAAAATAATACATAACCTAAAATTATTGTGAATTATTATTATTAGATTGTACTTTTAGAAGAACTACAGCAACGTAAATTTTGAAAGTAAATGATGGTGATGATTTGGTTTCCCTTCTTCTCTCAAACTCAATCAGAATCACCACGTTAATTCACTTAGATATAAACAACATCCATCCTATCCATATATTATTACTACACGTGAAACCATAATAATAATTTAATAAATATATTTTACAGACGTGGTAAATTGAGCGGATGAAGATGCACATGATCTTTATTACAGATTAGTCAAAATAAAATGTGTTCATTGACTGGATATTGAAGAGCAGGAATTTGTTTCTCCCTGTTAGCCAATCATAGTTCAGAGTTTATCTAGGTATCTATATTGATTTTTTGATAAAGATATTGATTTATTATGTTTGAATGAATTGTTCATATTCAGCAACAATAATAAAAATATAGTTCATAATTAATGCTACCTCAGAGAAACTCACTGTACACAATGAGACCGAGTCCAAATGAGGTCAAGACCAGACCAATGGTGATTTTTAGGTTGTCAGACATTTTGTTAGTGTCGTGCAAATTTTCAATGGACAATTCAGTTCCCTTTACGCCGCATTATTACCCATATTGCACCATAAATATATTGAGCTCCTGATGTACACTATTTATGGAATAATGTATCACAAAGCATAGTGGTTTGACGAGCGAATCCGAAACAATCGGAGTGATGAATTTTGTGTATAAATATAGTACAATATATTATTTAATGGCTATGAAACAACAAACAGTTGATAATTTGTATACTGCTGAAAACATTGCATTTAGTATTTACAGTTGTACTCATAAATTTACATGCCCTGGGATAATTTGTAATTTTTTTTGGTAGTTTTTAAGAGAATATGAATGATAATACAAAATCCAGTTCTTTTATTCATGGGTAGTGATTTGGCGAAGCCCTTTGTCATCAAACAATTGTGCTTGCCCTTTTTAAATCAAAATGAAAACAGAAACTACCCAAATCACCCTGATCAAAAGTTTTCAAACCATAAAAGTTTTGCCTTTATAACATACACATAAATTGACATACGCAGGTTTATATGGCTACTACAAGTAACCATTCTCACCTGTGATCTATTTGCTTGTAATTAGTGTGTGTGTATAAAAAGTCAGTGAGTTTATGGGTTCCTGACAGACCCCTGCATGCTTCATCCAGTGTTGCCCCTGATGTTGTTGGATTATGAGCCATGGGGAAAGCAAACAAATTATCAAAGGATCTGTGGGAGAAGATAGTTGAACTTCATAAAACAACAAAAGGATACGAGTAATTAGAAAGGACAACTAGCAGTGTTCAAACTCTAATTAAGAAGTGGAAAATTAAGGATTCTGTTGAAATCAAGAAAAGGTCAAGTAGAAAAAAAAAATCAGCAACAACTACCAGGAAAATTGTTGGGGATGCAAAGAAAAACTCAAAAATAACGTCAGCTCACATACAGAAACCTCTGAAAAGAAGTGTTGTGGCCATTTCAAGATGCACAATAAAAAAGAACTTGAATGAAAATGAGTTGTATGGCCTTTCATAAGAAGGACGGCACAGGGAGGACATCCAGACTCCACACAGAAAGGACCCCGGCCTGGGATTCCACATGGGACCTTCGTACTGTGAGACAGTGGTGCTACCCACCGAGCCACCATGCTGCCGTTACTTAAATACTATAATACAAAAACAGTTCATACATACTATTTTCCAAGTGATACAATAACACACACACACACACACACACACACACACACACACACACACACACACACACACACACACACACACACACA
>JAUZST010008099.1:0-13758 GCA_034779995.1 Parotocinclus haroldoi | reverse complement strand
TCTCTCTGTCTCTCTGTCTCTCTCTCTCTCTGTCTCTGTCTCTCTCTGTCTCTCTCTCTCTCTGTCTCTCTGTCTCTCTCTCTGTCTCTCTCTGTCTCTCTCTCTCTGTCTCTCTCTCTCTGTCTCTCTCTCTCTCTCCCCATACGGTACTTTAAATACAGTTCAATTTATGTATTAACAAATTGTAAATAAATAGGATTTAAATACGGTTTCATTTCATTATTTAATAAATAATTATTTACAATGAACTGATCAACATATAAAGACAGTACCAGTACCGCTGCCTTTCAGCTTTTAAAACTAAATGACTGTTTTATCAAAGCACCTAAAATGAAATGAATTAAAAAGGATTCAATTCCTTTATAGTAATAATAATTCCTCGCATTACTGATCGATAGTGTTTATCTATGAATTCTATGAAGACAGTTCTGCTAGTCCCAGCTAACACCGAGTATTTGATGTCACACCCTTTTAAGTTGTATTACGAAGGCACTTTTTAGCATTGGATAACTTGATTTATACTTTATGACTCTATACAGATGTAAATGATCTCGGTGACTTTGTCCTCTGAGGGCTTATGAGGTGTTTAGAGGATTGGTTCTGAGACTTGTTAGGTCGTGTCACCATCATTGTGATTTAGCACTTTTCCCATCTACGTGGTGTGTGTGTGTGTGTGTGTGTGTGTGCGCGTGTGCGCGTGTGCGTGCGCGCGCTGATGGAGTATGGTGTAGCCTGACAGGCAGGAAGGATTTGCCTCGTTAGTAAATGTCTCCCCTCGTCCTCTGTGAGGAACGACGGCATGTCCTGTCCTCTTATTAGCTGCTGTCCATCTCGACTCGTCGTTCGTTTCGTCAAAAAATTCCGAGCGCTAATGAAGTAAGCCCGTACGATGGCCGTCGGTCTGGCGCTGCAGGATAAAAATAGCTCGCCAACTTGGGGATTAGCACGTTTTAAGCTGCTTAGTCGGGGGAGAGATGCTAGCAGCGATTCGCTTAGATTCCTACGTGGTGCTGAAGTCAGTCGCACAGTGCGTCCCAATACTTTTGTCCATATAGCACGGCTGCTGTTTCGTTCCTCTTGGGCTTATCGGGTTGCTCCTGGGGCTCAGCTTGCGCTCTTCCAGCATCTCCAGCAACGTGAGATTTGAGAGATAAGCAGAAGGTTTTGCTGCCTCCTAAGCGAGCTGGGCAGAAATCCTCCCTCCCGGACAGCTGCCTGCCCATTAACCCTCACCAAACCTATTGATTTGAAACCCCCAAAATCCCACCCCCTGCACTCGCACAGGCCAATACGACTTCTCGAACCATCTGCCTGATGTGCAGTAGAATTGTTCTTGTTTTGATTCCGTTGCGGAACCATGGACTCCCTGTATAAAGCTTTGCAGGTTTATTCCCCTCCAATTAAACACAGCCTCGTTAAGGAAGGCCCACTGGGGACCCGCGGTGCGTTTCTCCTATTTTACGAATGATTAAAATCCCGTATTCTGTATTCCTCATTAATATTCCCACCTGTTAATCAAGTAAAGAACCACAGCCTCGTTAAGACCGTAACGCTTACGTAAGACCAAAAAAAAGGAGAGCAATATGCATATTTATTCAAATAGGGACATAAAAGCCCGTCTCTATTAGCGAGGTTTGTTCTGCTGTTGGACGGTCAGTGATCTGATTTATGAGAGACAATCCAATAGAGCCAACGTTTAATGCAACCCACTCGATTTTGTTCCCGGGACACATTTGGCCACCCCCCTCTCCTTCTCTCTAGAAGTTCTCGACCAGCCTGCTGCTCCTTATTCAATTAAGCTAATGGACATCTGGATGGCCATCAGGGCCACGCTTCCGCCCCAGCACAGGCACACGAGCATAATGGGAGCTCTGAAACAAGGCTCCAGATAGAGCTGATGGCCAGACAACAGACAAAAAGCTTTGCGTTTCGCAATCTGGATTTAATTTAAGTCATGTCTACCTTCCACGTCCCCTGTAACGAAGAAATGAAGATTTAATGTTTAAAACGTATCAATTCACAGTCCGATTTCTATTCGGGTCTCATACGTTTACAAAAGGTTATGTTATCACTATGTAAAAGTATACAAACGATTTAGACGCTGATCCTATTGATCCTACATTTTAGTGCCATTTTGCCATATGTTTTTTTTTTTTTTTAATGTTTATTAAAATGTTAATTTGAAAAAATATATATTTAAATATTTATGCATTTTTAAAAAATCCATCTTTATTTTTAAGGGTTAACTATTTGACAGCTTTATTTAATTTTTACTTTTTATATTTACATATTAAATATTATTAGTTCATTTTATTCCATTTTATCTTAGGGACAAAGGCTGAGCCTCGTTTTATCCGCGGCCTTTGCATAACCCCTGAATAGTACCTTGTGTTAAAAAAAAAAACATTTTTCTATTATTAAAATAATAACGGCGAGTAGGTGGAGTTCTTTTCCGACATAAAAATGGGATTTGTGATCCTGTAATGATTACGTCGCTAATTACGCGTTGATTGTTGCCTCAGGTTTAAACGGATCAAAACCTTTAAATAAGAAAGGTCTGCATGATTGGATATTTAATTGTTTTCCAGATGCAACATCTGTAACACATCAGCAAATGCCCCATAATCGTATTGCTCTATATGCATTACGTGGTAACGTATCATCTTACCTTTAACCATTAAACCCCCGGTCCCACCGGTGCAACCGCAGCAATCGAGCTAATGGACATCTGGCATACAATTATCGCTGAAACCTCCGAAACGAGCAGCCACACCTAGTCGTTAGCCTAATGAGCCTGACTTTCTTTAAATATCCTGAAGCACACAGTAATTCTATTCAGCTCTGACCTGTGGCTGGAAACACAAGACAGAGACGGACTGCCGGAGGGAACCTCCTCAGATAGCACACGGCCATGTGGTCTGCTAATGACACGCACCCTTCTGCACGTTGGAACAGTCATGTGATAGAAGCCTCGTCCCTTGTCGTACCGAGCGCTCTCAGGCTGTCACGCCGCCTCGGGCTCCACGTTTGCCTTTTGTATCTACTGTATCTATAATGTGGAGAACGACTCGCTTTTAATTTCAGTGCTGCTTCAGACCAGGCCTCCCGTGGTGGCATGGACTTCCATTCTTTGGAGCCAACGCCGGCATCTTGTTCGACTGGCGTGCTCGCCAGAGTTTTTGCACTCGGGTCCCGTCTCGAGACCATAAACAGCCATTGTTTTGTCCTGGGAGTAAGCTGGACTGAGACATTGCGGATTATCTGTCCTGGTCTAAAAGTCTTTGTGGCTATATTTAACTATTACTCTAGAACAAAGCCATTTTGGGGTTCAGGCAAACCTCTGGAGAACCTGGTTTGATGTTCCAGATGCCTTATTGATAGATCCAGGCGTTCATACACTGCTTTGGAGCAGTTAAACCATCTGATTTATTTTAGGAGCAGTCCCTTGGATGCTTCACCTATCAGGCACTTTAGCCTATCTTGCTTTGGAGAGGTCATGTCTCCTGTCTGTCACCCTACGCCTTTCTCCTTAGCTGGATGGGGGTTAGGGTGATGATCGATAGCCTTCTGGATATTTGTTTTGCCCTCCTTCTTCCTGGAACTCTTCCCCTGTCGTACGGCGTGGTTGAAATGTACACTGCGTCTCCCAGTCGATCAATGGCTGACTTTTTTATCCTTGTGTACAGCGACTGAGAAGCTTTTGAAATGGCAAGAAAAGTACTTTTTTTTTTTTTTTGGTTCCCTATAGGAAAAACAGAGAACGATTTTGACAGCTCGGGTTCTCGGCGTGCTTTGTTTAGAAGTGTGACTTTGGAGAAATGTATAAATTAGCATAGCAAGCGCGTATACAGAATCTCGTCGCAAGTCTTTGCCTGGATGCTACCCGTCCTGCCCAAATGACACCCTATGAGAGCAGGGCGTGGGCGCTGAACCCGGACGTACCACGTAAAACTTGGCCTATGGTAACGGCCTTGTATTCGGTCCGTTTGCTAGTCAGAGACTGGGAATAGCCTCAGAACCGAGACAAAAACAAGCAGGTTAGAAAATACAAAGGACAATGGGGCTCGATTGGGGGTCCTAAGATGTCACTTATCATCGTCCTTTAGATGACCTTTTAGGTTTTTAAACTCCAGAGCGCCACTGATGGAAGCAACCGTGATCCTTTCTGTTTGTTCCTTTGTCACCCGATAGCATCAGACTAGAAAATCTCATAACGACGCACTGCAGAGACGTACATTCTGCCCTTGTGCCTAAATCGGCTGTTATTTGAGCCGAGCTATGGCTAATTTGATTCCGTGCAGTAGGATCCTGGACTGGCCAGTGTCCTTTTGGTCGTCCCAGGACGTTTTCATTTTCTGCATCTAAAATGATCCGAAATTCACCATTAATGACTTCGGCTTTACAAATGCTGGACTGGTCCTAGCAGTGGGTTCAGGCCTTCCAGTACATTGCCATGAGGTAAACAATATGGGCTTATTGGTGCGATATGATTTGGACCAAGATCTAAAGATGCTGCAACGCCACGGATGTTTTCCAGACAAGACATCATCCCGTCCATCAATAATCAGTCTGTTCTATCTGAGCAAGGCTCCCAGATTCACCAGATCCTAGTGTCGTGTCACGTGAACCTCATCTGCCACGCCCGATAAAGTGGTGCCTAGTCTGGGTCTAAAGACGTCATAAAAACAATCGAAACGTAATGTTCCACAGGGATCAGGGCCGACTGGTGCTAGTCCTTGAGTCCCGTCCCCCCGGGCTGAGGAACAGTATAGGTTTAAGTGCTGTTATATGTCCTTAAATGATGCCTAAAATTCAAACGCGGGACCGAAACGAAAATAAGCAGTGTGCACTGCATGGCTGTGTCAGTGTGTTACCGAATACTGGAGGCTCCACAAAGCCTACAAGCAGACGCACACAGGAACAACCCCTGACCCGGAGGAGTGCTCAGACACGAGTGTTTTGGCAGCAGAAGTCCTCGACGGTCGGTACTGGCTCCTGCCTCTTCCTGATCATCATTAACTCCATCCAAATGTCTGGCCGGAGCCGGGTTGTGAACCAGGGAAGCTCAGCGCTCTAAACCTGGGTTCCAGGCTCTAATTAGGGGTCTCAACCCTGTCCCGGCTCCCGATATGACCTGGAAGGATCAGGCACCTGTGGTGACCATCGGGGCATCTTGGTGCCAGAGGTTCATCGGTGTTCATGGGTGGTTTTCGCTTTAAAGGAGCTCAGTCTCGCCGGGATACTAACAGCTGCGTCACATTTCCTATCTGTGCGTGACATTCACGTCATGTATGAATTTGTACCGCTTTTTTTTATATATATATATATATATCAGAGTCAATGCCCTGCTGCAGTCCCGCCAGGACGTTTAGTAAAAAAGCGTAGAGCACTCTCGCCCACTCCCAACTGACCGACCAGTTCAGAGAACCTCCTGACCTTTAGAACTAATGCAGGACAGCGTTTTCAGGTCGGAGATGCCATGCTGCTGAGGGAATTGCTTTGTGTGGACTCAATGCTCCATTGTATGAGCAGCAGCTGCGTACGAACAAATACAGTAGCTCCAGTCGAACAGCCAATTCCACTGACTTTGTTAAAATTGTATCAGTCACATCGTGAGACTGACATCGCATGATTTCCTTGGCGTTGCAAAGGAGGATTAGTATAATTGTACATGGAAGATGTTGGTACTGCAGCCTGTAATCTGCCCGTCACAGTGATGGACAGGTGCTGCCCTCGTTACCAAGCCCTGATCAAACAAAAAGCAGAACAGAAAAGAGAAAAGGACAAAGCAGGGGAAATAAAATCGGGGGAAATGCGATTAAAATGCACATCTCTGAACCTGACCGCTATTTGCATTCCACCAATATCCTCGAATAATGGCAGCGCCTGATCAGAGATCCCCCCCCCATAATGCCCTCTGAGTGAAAAGCAGAGTCGTCTATCTCCAGAACGGCAGTGTGGCATCACTGGATAATTGTGGTGGGTGGGATGGAGAGAAGCAGCGACCCAAAAATAGCAGGAGCCTTGTTAAATATTTTAGGCACTCAGCTGGCTGGAAGGAGTAACCGTAACAAAAAAGAAAACGGAAAGTCCAAATGAAAACATGGCAGCACACAATCCTGCAGACCCCGAGTCACATTGGAAGTGCAGTCGTTGCATCGAGCCGCCTTTCTGGCTCTAAAGACTTAACTGCAAAATGCAATCCCTGATCCAAAAATAAACAATAGGCCCCTGGCTGCATGCTGCAAGCCATAACATATCAACAAGTGGTGCTATTGTCTAGAGTTTAGATTAAAAATGAGTTTAAAAGTGAGTAAGCTGTAGTAAATACTGCGTACATTTTACATTTATATATATATATATGTATGTGTGTGTGTGTGTGTGTGTGAGAGAGAGAGAGAGAGAGAGAATTATCGCTGCATTACTATTATTATATTGTATAATTGCAAATTTTAAATAACATTTCTGGTCCAAATGAAAAAAAAACATTATTATTATTTTATATTATTTATATTTCTTGATAATATAAATATTACTGTTACTACTTTTATTTCATAATTATTCTATTCTAAATGTAAAAACTATTGAATAAATCTTTATTGTTATTACTTTTACTGTTTTGGCATTATAAATAACACTGGTATTTATTATTATTATTAGTAATACATTTATTAATTATAACTAGCACTGTTATTATTATTATTTTTTATTTTTTACTACATTTACTACATTATATTATAACTAGCACCATTATTATTATTATTATTATTATTATTATTATTATTATTATTATTATTGTTATTATTATTATTATTACTACATTTATTATATTATAACTAGCACTATTATTATTATTATTATTATTTTTATTATTATTATTACTACATTTATTATATTATATTATATTAGAACTAGCACTATTATTATTATTATTATTATTTTTTTATTATTATTATTATTATTACTGCATTAATTATATTATATTATAACTAGCACTATTATTTTTTTATTATTATTATTACTACATTTATTATATTATAACTAGCACTATTATTATTATTATTATTATTATTACTACATTTATTATATTATATTATATTATATTAGAACTAGCACTTATTATTATTATTATTATTTTATTATTATTGTTATTATTACTGCATTAATTATATTATATTATAACTAGCACTATTATTCTTATTCTTATTATAATTATTATTAATAAATCAGTTTTCTCTAAGTAATGGTGGCGTTTCCATGACCAAATTCCCTGACACTATCAAACACGGGCTGTTGGTCCATAAAAAGGCTGTGGCTGAGCTTTTTTTGGGACAGCACACTGAGGTGACCTGCAGTCGGCTCCTTTGATGGGAGCGAGTGACGTAAGAGGCCTGACGTGTTGGATGATCAAAGCGTACGAGCAGCTGAGCGAGCGGCAGTACCGTAACCACAGAGCTGGAGCCTCAGCAGAAACAAATATCCACGCCTCCATTCCTGACTGCTTATCTCAAGAGCAGATCAAGGATAGCTGAAGAGCCAGAGCCACTGGGCCACCGGGGAGCTGTCCCTCCTCATCGCTGTCTTATCTTTTTTCTTTCTGCTGTCATCTTCTGCAGTCAGAGCTTTGTTTTGGTTTAATAATATGCTGGAGCAGGAGGTTCGGGGGCTCCCAAAAGCTGAGTGAAATCTCGCAGACTTTGGCGAGGTGGATAATGTGAATCCAGAAAAGGTACAGAACCAACGTGATGGTGCCATTAAATGGTACCGGGAACCGTGCGATAGGTGGAACAGGAAGGAGACTGGCACATTAGGTCCTCACTAGTAATGTGTGCTGTTCCATGAACACTCCAGACCTGTGTTTAAGAGCAGTTATTGAAGTATTTACGATCGTTCTGATTGTGCAGGCAGTCTATAAATCATACCCATTTCAGTTCAGCAAATGGAATCAGTCTCTGAGTACAAGGGCCTGAACCTGACGCCTCGTGCTTCCCTCCCAAACTAAACCCCCACCTGACCAGAGAACACGGCGACCGGCTCGTGACGGATACATTTTTACAGAGCCCTGATTCTTTTGAAGTTTTGACGTTTGAGCTTCCGCGCCGCCCCTGAAGCTAAACTGACGTCTGTTTTCGTAAAGCTTGGCCCATAAGTAGGTCGGCCTAATCGAGTCATTTCAAGAGGACCCTCCCCAGAAAAGGTCGATTCATATCTTCACAAATGAGCCCGGCCGTCAGCCGGAGGCCTGCCTCATCCCTAATTCAGACTGACAGCGCATCTTCGGCGCTTGATCAGAGAGAGATCAGGGCACGTGGATTCACAGGGACGGCCTGGAATGGCCAGATATTCGGACGCCCCTTTCGAGGCTATTTCAGGCACAGCTGTTGCTCACAGGTCCGTCTCCATAGCCGGGCATTGGCAGTACAGCGGGTACTCGGCGCTCCGCGACAGTCATGGTGACGCCATCTTTCTAACAAGCCGGGATTTGCCCGAGTAATCACAGGCCACGTTCAAGCGGTCCTGGGCCTGTGATATAAATTAGCCTGATGATGTGCATTTTGGAAGACGTGTCACTCTCACTCTGCCGACTCACTATTCCTCTAAGATCTCTGGTCAGTTTCTGCCGCACCCTCTCACTCTCCTTATTAGATCTACCAATCCAAGAGTGCATTAAGATATTAAATTCAGAAAAGGAATGGATGCTGCTCTACGACTTGGCAGGATCGCCAGCCCTGCTGTTCCCCTCCCTTCCGGTCTCTCCAACAAATGGATCGAGTGGGGGGGTGGCAGGCATCTCTGACTGTCCCGGACTCTGCACAGCCACACAAAGCCGTCCCTTGTGAGGCAGGGAATGACGGGTGGCGACTAGAACAGTGGACGTCCTGTCATCGCCCTCTCCCCGCTGATGCGTCACTGAATAAAGAGGGGCACTAGTGGACCATTCTTTGTGACATGTGAGCGCCTATTATGGCTCTTCGTTTGGCGAAAATGAAAGGACGCCTCTTTTTTTTTTTTTTTTAAGTCCTCCTATTCAAACAAAGAAAGATTTGATTTGGAGTCTCCGCTTCAAAAACGCTCCGGTCCGTCACGAATTCAAACGGGACCTGAGCGTGTCCCGCAGGACGGACGGGGCTAAGTGGTTTTTAACATGTTCCCAAAGATTAATTTGTAGGCTTCGATAAGCTTCCCAGAAGCACCTCGTGTCTGGTGGCCCTCCTCTCCTCTTTAAATATTCTGCAACGCACCAGTTAATTAATCCCGAATAAACAGGGATGTTCCTTACTACCGTGCTTCCACGACCCCCTGATTCATACGGTTAAAATTTGCACCAGTGAGGAAACGAACACAGGTTCCCGGTCCTTGGTTTTCTTTGGGCTTATTTACAAACACAGGGTTTGGTCTGTGTTTCTCTCGCAGGATCTGGCAACCCTGAGAAATGGCTTTCCGTTCAGTTCCGTAGCAGTTTAGTGGAGACATTTTGTGCTTGAGGAAAAGAAAAACATCATTGTTTGATGGCTTTTACGTTGTTTAATCAGCAGAAGGTTTCAGGGGGCACGTCGGCACCGTGGTTAAACCGCGGGAAGATGCTTACGAAAAACCCCAACTCTGCCAAGGTGCTGCCGAGAAGGTGGGCACAAGGGCATCTAAATCACTTGAACGTGTTCTTAAGTGAAGTCTCTTGCTGCGTTAGTTAGTTAGTTGCACTACCAACCTGTAAAGAGATTTTTAATTTATCATCACGACAAGATCGCGTCTTGTTAAAGGAGGCGTTGGCATGACCGGGGCAAAAGGGAGCAAACCCGAGGCTGACTTGTGGCATGGGTAATGAGAAAACGGTCTCCAGCGTCGCATCATTGACCCTGGATCCGACCCGCAGTTTCACATTAGCAACGGAGGCGGTGCGAACGCGCTACGATTCCATTACCCCCGCTTCGTTTTGCGCTCGCCGCCATGTTTCATTTACTTCGGTAAATTAACCTGCCCGTTACTCGCCTGTTGTTATTAATGTTATGTAGCCGCACCATTCTGTACTTTTCAGCGTGCGGGTTTTATGATGTAACATTGACTAATTACAGGCAGGTGCGGATGACTGATTGCCAGCCTTTACTAGGCGCACCTACTTAATATCATCCATTATGCCCGAGCGCACTGCTCTGGAACCAACACTGGCATAATGAAGTCACATCGACAGGGTCCGGGAACAGTGAAAGGCTTTGCTATCGGCCGCAGAATAACTCTTTAGCTATCATATTATAGATCTGTCAAAATATACTGGGCTATACCACATGAGGGTATCAGCAAGGATGCCACAATAGATGCCAGTTTCTCTGAGATGCCACTTAATGCGATCTAAAGACGTCTTTGGAAGGGCTGGATGGTCTGGCTCGGCCAGTAACAGGAGCAGGTTGATTTTAGGGATTAACAGAGGGAAGGGGAGGAGACATGCAGGAGAGCTCCAAGCAAAGGCGGTGATTTAAACGAGAGGTGATTCTTTCACTCGAAAAAAAAAAAAAAATCCTAAAAAGCTAACGACGCTAAAAGCAGGAGGATAGAAAGTGGAGCTCAGAAATGTGCTGGGATGCTGGGTGCGATCTTCCAACCATAATGTCCATAGCCCAGTCCAGTCCAGTCCAGTCCAGTCATTGGTGATAATGCCCCAGTACGGCATGCCAAAGGCCATAAAACTGAAACTTTCTCTTCTTTCATAACTGTATTACACTCGTGTGTGATTTTCATGCCTTAAATCAATAATTATTTACGAATACAGGCGTAAAAACAATCATGGAACGGGTCGGTGCTATTTACTTTCTTACTTGGATTAAATCCGAGTTCAGAAATCCTAAATCCCGAGGTTCCCCCTGTACCTGATTGCCGGTCTGCGTGTGAACGTCTCAGCTCTGTCGGAGCTATCTGTGCTGAAAGTCTCTCCCCACTGCTATTCCCCTCTAGTCAGTTATTAACCTGTAACCCTCCCTAATGCCCGCCTCAATCTAACGCCGGATCTCGGCTCTCTTCCAACACACTCATCCGTCCCTCTGAGAATACAGAGTGCTCTAAAACGAGTGCTCTTTTTTTCCCCCCTGCACCTACTTCTCGCTGCTCCTCTTACTTGCCTCCAGCAGCAGAAATGCCCAGAGGTCCTGAGCCTCCACTTTGAAACACTTGCGTCTCGCTGGTAGTTCGGAAACGCAAAACACGAGACGTGGGCTAAACGTGAAAGAACTAAAATAAAGAACGCAGCGCCCGAAGCAGCCGCCGAGTTCCTCCTGCCGCTTGGACCAACTAAAGTGACAGGTATCCGGTCGTAAACTGAAATGCAGCGGGCAGCCGTTACAGGTGTTGGATACGCACGTCACAGCGATTCCATCGCCTCGAAAGCTTCAGCAGCCTTGTGTTTCACTGTGCTAATTAGGCTTCCCGTTGTGCCCTGTGTAGCCACACAGTAGAAGACGTGAACTCAACATCTTCCCAGATCTTTAGCTCGTGGTTAAGGGTCTGCCTTTATTCAGTTTGCCTTCCGTGCCGAATCGGAGCCATTCCGTGCTAGCGAAGCCTCGCGCTAATTAACGCGCGTCTCATTTTCAATTAACAATGACCTCGTTCTCTTAAAGAGCACAAAAGGCCAGAACGCCGCAAATCAAGCCACGCATATCTTTTAGCTCTGTAACAGCAGGCCCTGGTTTGTTTCGAATCAGACCACCAAATGCCTTACTCGCCTCTCCCTCGTATTTTTAGGCAGTGGTTACGGCGAGGGCGAAGACTAGGGAAGTGTCACGCCGCGACTCAAGCACCTTTTGTCTAAAAGCCTGATATGAAAGATGCTGCAGGAAAGCAAAAGCAGACGGCGGGGTGATATCGGGGCGGGCGCCGATACAGACGGGTGAGGAATGCCAATTGAAGTGGATATGAGTGGCACACGACAGGCACCGGAGAGAACGAGCGCTATGTTTAGACCTGGTCTCCAGACAAAAGCAACAAAGGCTGGCTGATAACCCAACAGCGCCTCATTCTTCTGAAGCGATTCGGCTTTGGTAAAACTGACTAATGGAGCTGAAATAATCTGTTTACCCGCTTCAAGCCCAGCGACTTAACAGACATGAGGTCTGGAATTAAAATGCCAGCTCTGAGGGAACAGTGGGTCACCATGCCCATATCGGTGCCACCTTGAAATCAGAAACGTTCCCCTTTGTCACGGAGTTATTTATTTTTAAGTATAGTATGCAAGCTACATCCCATAGTTCCATGTTCCGGAATTTAGTGGACTTTTGTGAGATGTTTCACACTAGCGCATCACTGTGGCTGTTTTTCAGAGGAGGCGTGTTATGTAGATTGAGTGACACGTTCCTCGAATCCAGTCCCCCGAAAACACTTCCAAAATGCACACAGAGCTCCTTTCTCACACAATTATTCGTTTGCAAAGGTCCAACGATGGCAACTTGACCTGCCTGGGACTTGGACCCTGGTTTATCGAGCACCGCTTGGTTTATGAAGCTCGTTGACGTTTCCGCGACCAAGTGGATCAACTGCTAGTCGTCCCTCCAAATACCTGAGCGCTACTGCGGGCGCAACCCGACTCCGAGCGGGCACGATGCCCCGCTGCCGTACTCCACCAGCCAAACATAACTCCGCTGTGTTCCTGATTTAGGGCTTTATTTTTAAGTGCAGACCCCGAGTTGCACGTACATCTCTCCGCTCAGATAAGACACGAGAAGCTCCATTACGCTCGTGAGTCATTTGGGATTTCGAGAGACGTGGAGGAAGGCTGCGAAGTGCAGCTCTGACCCGCTGGAACGTCGCCACGATGGCATCACACTGCTAACAAAGGCGGCCTTCTTGCTATTCAGAATGGACTCTCCAGAACGTGGCCAAGCCTCGAAAGATTAGACCGCCGCCTGTCCCGATGGCATCCGTAACCTCCGTCCTTGTTTTCTCGCCTTGTCGTGGGCTTGTCTCACACAAAACGTGCCCAGTTCTAACGCTCGAGGCCGGAAGGGAGAAATAATTCTCTGTGGAGACCCAAACATTTTTCTAAAAGAGAACAAGCTTTGGTGGCATCGAGTTTGTCGTAGGAACATGACTGAGAGTGTTGGACTGCAAGCTCAGGTTACGAAACCTTCTACGATGAATGCGGACTCAGGATTAAACACCAGTGCGTCGTTTGCATGTGCTAGACCTCTTTCTAATGACGAATCATTCTCTTACGAGAGAGAGGAGCGTACACACTACTAAGGTCCCTAAGGGCTTTAAGGGCTTAAATAACCCGGGAAGGAAAATATCCCAAGGTTTTAGCAAAAGGACGTCGCCTACGAGGCTCATAACGGTCCTCGTTTTGTGTTTGCGCTGTCTGTGCAAGCTTTGGAACGAGAAACACTTCATTCCAAAGCATCGGGGAGCTTAAATCCGTGATCGTTTCGTTATGAGGTTAATGCCGGCCTTTCTCTGTACGCACCACCAGTAATTGATGACTTATTGGAAAGCGATGAGGCTTTTAGAAAAGAAAATAGAAACATTTTTAATATGCTTACCGTGGGACTCGAGCGTTCAGAGTGATATAGAGTAGCGGCCGTTTTATGATTGGATTTTTATGCTGCTTCTGGGAAACTCGCTCTAATTCCGCTCTGGAACGGAATTCATAATGTCACTTCATCGTCCTGCTAAACGCTGCAAAGGTTTAAGACAAACAAAGCCCTGTGTGTGTGTGTGTGTGTGTGTGTGTGTGTGTGTGTGTGTGTGTGTGTGTGTGTGTGTGTGTGTGTGTGT
>JAUZST010008098.1:0-13758 GCA_034779995.1 Parotocinclus haroldoi | reverse complement strand
TAACACAGACATTAATGCCTAGACCGCTTGTGACAAAAATAAGTACACCCCTAAGTCATCATATGACTTGTTAGTGTTACAAAGTTCCAGGTGTGGGAATGGGGAGCAGGTGTGTTGTATTTGGTGTTATCGCTCTCACACTCTCTCATAAGTTCAACAAAGCACTTCATAGCAAACAGCTCTCTCACTTTGATGCACAAGAAAGCCTGCAAACAGTTTGCTGAAGTCAAGCAGACTGAGGACATGGATTACTGGAGCCTGTCCTGTGGTGTGATGAGACCAAGATAAACCTATTTGATCCAGATGGTGTCAAGCGTGTGTGGTAGCAACCAGGTGTTGTGCAACCAATGCGCAACCAATGCCAACATGTTGAAACAGAGCGTGATCCCCTCCCTTTGGAAACTAGGCTGCTGGACTGTATTCCAACATGATAACAACCCCAAACACACCTCCAAGACTCCACTGTCTGCCTAAAGAAACTGGGGGTAAAGTTCACATATGTCTCTGACCTAAACCCTATTGAACATCTGTGGGGCATTCTCAAATGGAAGGTGGAGGACTGCAAGGTCTCTAACAACCACCAGCTCCATGATGTCATTATGGAGGAGTGGCAGAGGATTCCACTGGCAACCAGTGATGCTCTAGTGAACACCATGCCCAAGAGTGTGAAAATAATTGAACAACAAATTCACACTTCTGGCATAATTTGGCCATTTACACTTGTACTCATTGTACTCATTAATGGCTGTATGTTGAGTTATTTTGAGATTCTGAGGGTAGAGCAAATTTACACATGGAAAGTTTGTGACTGCGTGTTTAACATAATTAGGCTTAAATAGGGCCAAATCAAACAACAAAGTATTATACCTGGTCATTTATTTATTTATAAAACTGATGCAATTTTAGATATGTGTGAGTGGCAAAAGTATGTGAACCTCTATGATTAGTAGTTACTTTTAAGGTGAAATTATAGTCAACAGTTCTTCTTAAAAACTCCAATTAAACTGTGCCAATTATACTTTGGAAGACAAATACTTCAGAAAAGATTAATCCAATTCTATGGTAATTAGCACTGCAATGTTTAATTTGTAAACCATCAGCTAAGGGAACACAGAACACGCAAGTGCATGTGAGTAATAGCTTCTGGAACATATAAACAGTGCTCATAGCAGCAATACGTAATATAATGGCCTTCAAAATAGAATATCAGTGAAAAAGACTTTTTTCTTTTCCATTATTTCCAAACCTCGTCACCTGTGAGCACTCTTGATACGGGAGTGTGCATTACATGACTGATGTTCTAATAAAGCCAGTTACCATCAAAGAAAAGAAAACATGAGTAGACAAATAGTAAAACAGTACAAAATACCAGTCATGAAACCCATAATTCTAGTAGAAGAACTTTCTCCTATTTGTGAGATGTTCTGACATATAGCATATAAGCATTGTGGTTTGAGACTGTTTTGCTTCATTTGGGCCAGTTACCAGAAATGCTGAGTTGCAGCACAAGGGAGATACTGAAAGCAAAAATTCACATACAGTGGGAAAAATAAGTATTGGATACACAGTTTGCAAAGACCTTCAACCTTGAGAGACAGACATTCCAGAAAATCACGTTGTAGAATTTTTAAATAATTAATTTTCATTTTATTGTATGAAGTCAGTATTTTATACAATAAAAAAACAGAACTTAATATTTGGTACAGAAACGTTTGATTGAGGTCAGACATTTCCTACAGTTGCTGAAATTTGCACACATGGAAGCAGGGATTTTGTCCCACTCCTCCAAACAGATCTTCTCCAGATCTTTCGGGTTTTTCGCTGGGCAACATTGAGCTTCAGGCCCCTAAAAAGATTTTCTATTGGGTTCGGGTCTGGAGCCACTTATGGGTCCACTGACTCTAGCTGTGTGTTTAGGGTCATTGTCATGCTGGAAGACTCAGCCATGACCCGTCTTTAATGATCTTACCGAGGGAAGGAGGTTGTTGGCCAAAATCGCAATACATTACCTCATCTATACAGCATCTTCTCACCAACCTGTTTCACTATTGTTCTGTAGCCCATCCCAACCTTGTGCAGGTCTACAATTTTGTCCCTAATGAGGGCAGAATAGGGGGGCTTCTTACAGAAAGACAACCAGGTCTGTGAGAGCCAGAATTCTTGCTGGTTGGTAGGTGATCAAATACTAATTTTATCCATTAAAATGCAAATCTAAAGATCATACAGTTTGATTTTCTGTTTCTTACAGGTGAAGTGTACTTTAGGTTCGAAAACTGGAAAAATCATCAGTGTATCGAATACTTATTTTTGCCACTGTACATTTGGCACTCACATATATGTAAAAGTGTATCATTTTCCCAAATAAATAAATGACTGAGCATAATACATTTGCTTCATTTGTTTAATGCATGTCAGTGTAAATCTGGTGATGTTTTAGGACATATTCATGCAGAATTAAATTCACCTTTGAAAGGGGTGGTATCATCGTGAGAAATATTGTCACATTGTCTTAGCACTTGTAAGCACTGACCAAGTGCATGCTCCACAGAGAAAAACTAAGATTCAAATCCAGTGCCTCTATACAGCAACTAGTGATGTCATCTTGTTAACTTGAAACTGCACAGCACTGCATATTATTGGAATCCTAGATTCTTATGCCGCTGAGTTATTCACAGAATTTTGACTTAGTAAACAGCTGATTTTGAAAAAGGCAAACAAAACCCGCGAAAACCAATTTAACTAATTGTATTGAAAATGGGCAGCACGGAGGCTCTTTGGGTAGCACTGCTGGCTCACAGTAAGAAGGTCCCAGGATCAATCCCAGGGTGGAGTGGCCTGGGTCCTTTCTGTGTGGAGTCTGCATGTCCTCCCGGTGTCTGCATGGGTTTATTCTGTGTACTCTGGTTTCCTCCCACAGTCCCAAGACATGCGTGTTAGATTAATTGGTGTCTCTAAAGTGGCCCTTAGTGTGTGACTAGGTCTGTCCTAGTGTGTGTGCCCTATGATGGATTGGCACCCTGTCTAGCATTGTTCCTGCCCCTTGCACCCAGAGTTGCCTGGTGGGCACCAGCTAACCCGCGACCCCATGTGGATTAAGCAGAAGTTAATGGATGGATGAATGGATTATAAATATGTTTTACAATTATAGTAATGTTTTAGCCATATCACCCACCCCTGCTTCTAAGACAGTCAAATTCCATGACAACCACCATGAAATGTTCTCTTTTAGAGGTAACCAGCTATGAAACAACTATGGGGCAGTTGCTCACTGTGAGAGGACTGGCAAGTATCTAATATGTTTTCTTAATTTTGAAACTGTTGCTGTTTTGTGGCAAGCACAGAATTTGTCTAGTAAAATTATCCGGATGTCTTTGCTCAATAAATCATTCTGATTTGAAGCTGATTTTTATACAGGGTGTCTATAACGTAAGTACCAACATAATACAGTACATTTATTAGTCAGCAACCAATATACTTGAGACATTATCAGATTTATTTAAAGCACAAGGAGTCCATGTTTTATCCACATTACACTGATTCAGTGTGAGCCTCGTGGGTGAAGCAAGAATGTTAAAGTGGGGCTTACTTTATAGCCACCCTGCATTTTGGGGAAAGAAGTATTATGTGTATAGATAAGTTCTTATAATTAAACAGATAAATATATAAGTAAATAGTTAGTACATAAATAACTTAATTTTTCCATTGTATCATGTCGCGAGTAAATTTACATATGTGTTGTGACATGTCAATATGCCTGGTAATAGTTCATATATGTTATAGATAGTTTTAGTTTTAAGTTTTAAGTTCTCTTTATGACAAGAACAAATGTTCTGCACAAAGAATTAATCCTATTTTTTTTCTTTGTAAGTGATACATTTGTATAAAATAAGCTGTATAAATGTTCTTGGTACATGCACATTTTTAAATCAGTAATTACATTAAAATTTGGAATCATGAGACATTTAGATATTGTCTCTTTCACCTATAATTAACAGGAGTGTCTAGCTTTTAGCTAAAGGAGTTAAATGTGATTTGTTCCTACAAAAAGTTTAGATAATTGTCAATAATAGATAAAGGCATGATGGAACATATTTGTTATATAACAAATATTGTCAAATTCTGAAGTGAATTAAAATGGTAATGTGGAGAGCATACTGCCTCAAAGTAATGCAGCACAGACTAGATGCCAACTTATGTATGGCACAGGTGACAAATGAGTAAAGTGAAAGTGCAAATGAAGGTAACATTGCAATTTAATATGAAAACATACCACGATTTCTGACTCTTTTCTTGTGTCTTATCTTTCCTTTCCTTTTAAATAGTTGTTCAGAAAACATCCAGTTTAACCATGTTGTATGGTAATCAAATGTTTAAATTACAGATGACACCTTTAAAGGTAATAGCCACACATACTACCTCCCCAGGTAAGTACCAGAAAGCTCCACTTTCATGCAGTCAGCATTACTAGGATCCTGGAGCCGATACCAGAGCTGAACCTGTCAGAAGTAGCAGTGAATTTAAGCACATACAGCTTTTTCCCAAATGTGCCATGTTTGGCTTCTGAGGTTATCCTTCCCAGATTTAAATCTCAACGTGAAAGCTCATGTCCAGGCTTACTTGGGCCCAGACCAGCCCCTGTCACTATATGCTCCTTCCCCAGTGGCAGAGTGAGGCGAAGGTGCACAGAGCTCAGAGTCCGTATCAGATTCACCCTCAGCAATGTAGGGCCTCACTTTGGAGCAACGGGTCACACCGCTGAAATAGGCATTATTGAGGAAGTCTAGGTTTTCTTTAGACTGTGAGATACTAAATCCACTGAAAGAGCGCTCAAGTTCTTCATGATCCACCGAGGGGATAGAGATGGATGTGTCACTCTCAGCACCTGCCTGCTGCTGGGACAGAGCTCCTAGCTTTGCGTCCTCTACAGCACTACAACGAGATCCTCTGGAGCCACTGGAAGAACGCTCATGGACTGGTGGAGGTGGAATTCGAACCAGTGAGGCATCACCAACAGGAGAGCTACCCTGGCAGCACTGTGGCGGTTCAGGAAGTGCATGGTTATGCCAAGAGGTGGATGGGGGGCAGTGACTCTTATTATTACAAGCAGATGGAGGTGGGTCAAGGTTCTTCTGGCCAGCTGAACTGTTGGAACGTATCATTTTGGTTATGGAACCAGACTTCTCCATGTGGTCTATTGGGCTATGGTATGGTGGGGCAGGGTCAGGCTCTTTGGAAGCAAAGTATGCATCTGTCTCAGACTGTGGAATTCCCATTCTCTGAATGTAGATATTCACTAGGAAGTCCAGTTTCCTTTCCATTGACATTACCTGTGGAGACAAGCAACCACAATTAAAATCACAATCTAAAATACCTTTATGATGACTTACTGTCATATGAGATATGCTCTTGTAAATTAAACATTTTACATTTTACTTACATCTTACATACTTTCAGTTTTATGATAATATTTAAATAGTATTTCTTTGTTATGTCTATGTTATCTGTATTAATGCATATTTATAATCAACAGCTACTGTATTAATTACAACTTGCTAGTATCATATTAGACTGTTCGCTTATTTCTTTTTGGATTTCTTTTTTTTCTTTTTCTCTCAGGAGTCTTTATGAGTTCATAAATGAAAATGTTTAGTTTGGTTTTATAGTTTATGACTATACATGCAATCATTAATCCTACATGATTCATTCTTTTTTGAAATAGCCAAAACAGGCAACTGTTCCACAAAATATATTGTTTGTCTTTCCTGGTCCTTTACTTGTACAAAAAAAGCGTAGTTTTGCTCCCTACATATTACTGGCAGTAAATAACATGAAATTCAGCAACCTAGCTGTTCACTAAGGTACACCAAACTGTCAACTAAGGCAAAATTATTCCACACTATTTTGGTTAATGTAAGAGCCATAACTGTTCAAGCGCAGATGTAACAATTCCCCTATACAACTTAAACAGTCTCATTTGGTAAATGTATAAAATAATATAATAATAACAAAACAGCAAACCACACAGAATATCTAAAAAAAAGGTTAGGTCAGTCTTATCGTTATAATAACCTGTTTTTCGACTTTCACAAGTCTTCCCATCATGCTCGGGTCCTCCGTGATTTCTGCCTCAGTGGAGCTTTTTGGACGATCCTTGTCTGTAATTGAAACACCTCTTCCAACAATCTGATCAACTCTATCAATCAAAGAGAGACAGCATCTAGAATACAGCATATATTCCAATACCAACTTATGATTTACAATCAATCTTCTAAAAATGTCAGAAACAGCTCTAGAGTCAGATATGTTACAGAGCCAGCTATAGAGAAATGTAGAACAAGCTAAGAAAAGAGATAGAAGGCACTTGATGTGAGTGTGGTGTATTATGGATGCGAACAAAAACATGCAGAACAGTGAGACATAACATGAACAGTGTATTCAGATGGAGATGAAAATTATCAAAGATCCTGGACCACTAGAAGAAATACATTTAATTTCTTCATTTAAATATTTGCATTGTCATACAACACATGAACACTGTGTCAGATATAGAAATGTTCAATTTCACTAGAATATCATGAATTGTGCATGCATTATACTGTACATACAAATTAGATGCTGTCTACTTGTATTTTTTCTTACCAGCTTTCTAACCAATGATTCTCTTAACCCACGACTGACATAAGAGAAACAAGTTATTTTTTGTTTTTTTGGACCAGAACACTTTTGCTATTCTCAGGATATCCTTAATATTTTCAGGAATCAATAAGAAATAAAAATAAATGAGTAAATAAATAAATACTAAATTAATTTGCATTCAACTGATCCTAATCCAAACATGATGTGACATGTGCATTATGTGGCATGCCCCTGCAATCAGTCAAGTCAGCATGCATAATTAAGGAAGGCTGTAAATATTTGAACATTACTTGGACATAAGCACCTTGGCTGCATGTTGCTCGGTTCAAATTATTTGATTCATACAGCAAAGCAAGCAAACCAGCTCAACCTGTTTTTGCTCAGTTTCTAGTTACTTACCTGTATAGTATCTGCATTTTGAATCCCCTGTTGCTATATGTCTGTTACCTTAGACATGCTGAGATTACCACAAACAAAATACAAACGTCAAATGCTGATTAGGGGTTTATTATCATAATACAATTTATCTAAGCAGGACCTGAAGAGAGATGATACCAGTTGAAAAAGGCTATACTGATAAAAACTAATGTATGATACCAAAGACATGAGAAAATCACTGAACAGGTTTGTGGCAACTAAGCATTCTAGGACAATGTTATGCCAGTTATATATTTTGAAACAAAAACAGGTTGAATACATTTTCGGTCAGCACACCCAGCCAAAAATTTGAATACAGCTCTAATGTGAGCAGGAGATGCAGTTTGGTGCGTCCTAACCTAGGTGAGAACTCAGGTGACTCTTTGCTTCCCTTGGTAGAATACTTCTTATGGCGGGGAGTGGTGGGACACGGAGGACCCAATATCATATCTATCCTGGCAAAGCAAATAGAGGAGAGGACAGCACAATGCAGGATGACGTGACAAGGACCAGCACAAAGATCAGGACTATGGGCAAATCAGCACAGGGAGGGGAGGTACAAACAAACCAACAAAAAAATTGCAAGGAGAAAAAGGGACCAATAAGTAAAAATATATTCAAGACATACTTTGCAGAGTGAACAGCCAAATGGCTGTTTTCTAAAAGTTTCAGCTTGAACCGCAATGAAGTGATCTTGTAATACACAAGAGCTTGGAAAAGAAGCTGGTACACTGAAAGTATGCCTAAATATGCTCCAAGAGCATGAATATATTTGTAAACTGTACATATTGAACCATTTTGGTAAATCAGAACACTACACTGATAAGCCAAAACATTATGACCACCTGGTCTGCACCAGTTTTTTAATAGCTAGTATGTGTTAAATCGATGTACAACAGGTTAAATAGGTTGAGATGATTTGAACTTTGTGACGTGGCACACTGTGTTGCTGGAAAGAGCTATCAGAACATAGGTAAGCTGTACAGGCAGGATGGACTCATGTTTTCATGTTTTTTTTTTTACCTTAAATTCTGACGCTACTATCCAAATGTCGTCACCGAAATCGATACTCATTAGATCGGACAATGTTTTTTCAATCTTCTATTGCCCAGTTTAGGTGAGCCCATGTGAGTTGTATATGGTGATATCTTCTGTAGCCTATCTGCCTCAAGGTTTGACAAGTTGAGAGATGCATAACTCTTAACTCTGCATAACATCTGGTTATTTGAGTTACTGTTGTGTTTCTATTAACTTGACAGACCTCTTTTACCAACAAGGCAATTTCACAGGAGAATTGCTGCTCAGTGGATATTTTCTCTTTTATATTTTCTTCTCTTTTTCCAAACATCTGAGTAGCATCTGCCAAACCAGCTCTACACAAGTTAGGATTAAATTTTACAAAGTAGACTGCAAGGCTGTGGTGTCTTTATTTTGTCTCCTGGCACAGTTTGATCAATCATTAGCTGCGTGTGCTTTTAGGTACCATGCTAGCTTGAGTTTTGACCCTAACATTCTGGATGTACTTAGTGCACATGGGCAGTCTGTCTCACCTGGTAATGCAGTTAATATCTCTTGAAGCATGTTTTTGACTGTTTTTAAAAAAATGAGTGACATGCGATGTGACATGTTAACCAACATAATTCAGATGTGAGTGGTCATAATATTTTGACTATCCTGTGTATGATTTGATAGACTTTACAAATGGATCTGAATTGATTTCCTTAAAAATGAGAGAAACTAAATGACTGACATACATCTTCAGGTCTAACTGTCGTAAGTTTTGGTCATTCAATAAAATATTGGCCCAGTGACCTGAACAGCAAAATGAAACGTTTGTACATACTATGATATTAAATACACACAGTAACAGTTTTTATTGTAAATGACTGAATGGTTTACACCAGTGAAAAATGTGATATGACACTGATGTTAAAAAAATCAGGACTCAGGAAGGACCCAATCAGAGTTATAAAGCTAAACTGTAGTAACTGTGCTGCATACATGTATGTCTGTGCCTGTAGGGTTGAGAGAAAAAATAGAACAGATAAGGAAAGAAGGAAGAGAGAGCAGAAAAAGAAGTGAGAATGTTGTTTGTGTCAGATTTTGTATCTTGTCTTGCCTGGACTGTAGATTTTTAATTCTGGCCAACATGTCTAGGTGTCCAGCTGAATACTGCTCAATGACATCCATTACATCGTAAGGTCGGAGACTCTCTTTAAACTTTCGCTTTGACACCATAAACCGCATTATGCTGCAGAGACAAAGCATTTTTAGACAGTTCATTATTGCAGATCTAGGATAAATATAGTGCATTTTCCCCACATCAGCCTTAAGACTGTAACAGAATGTAGAGCACCAGTGTAGTCACAGAATATCAGAAGGCTTCATAATAAATTCACCACAATTTCCTAGTCCCATCAAAGCAAACTGGAGACATTTTTTTCAAATTGTTTATATATTTTAATCTATACAGTTGTGGGTTGACTGATTTAACTTATATTTAAAAACAGATGAGGGTGATCCGTCTATTAGACATACTGAAAGTGAAATTGAGGTGGCTTTCTCCCCTAGCTGTCAGTTTGAGACTAGAATGGGTTGCAGAATATCAGAATTATGGCCAGTGCTTATGGGGCAGATCGTAATTAAGAATTACAAATCCTGCCACATTGAAATGGTAGCAGCCCACAAGAGTGCTACAGCAGGTGGCTCAACATATAACGAAACAAAACATTCTGTCATGGCATGATGGACTGTCATAGTATGGCATTTTGAGGCATGCAATTAAACATGTCTCCCTAGTAATATTGTATGTGATTTTATGTGATTTTTACATAATTTACTGTACTAGTTATTTGCTCAGATTTATCATACCTCAGTTTTTGTGTGCAGTGACTGTCTCCTCCAAACACTGCATTCCTACAAAATTCATTGTAATGTCTAAACAAATATCACTGTACTAAAACTTTTATGCAAAATTCAGGTAGTCTTTTGCAAACTTGAAACTTGCACATCATGCGTAGCATAGTTTGCTAGTAACATTTAAAAACCTAGTGTGCCTAATGACCTAATGAAATACAGATTGTTTAAAAAACTTAAAAAATATGTATAAATACACAGTGTTTCGTTGTTTACTTTGAATTCTATTTAATTACAGACAGTATAAACCTGAGATTTATCTGGTACATTTTACTTAATTTGTTAATAAACATCCATTTCTGCATTTCAGCCCCATACCATGGCAGAACCTGGCTTTTAGACGTGTTGCTGATAACAGTCTAGATAGTGTTTTTCATCTTTGGTTTTAAGCACACAATGTCCATTTTTTACCAAAAATCTGGAAAACCGATTAATCTGCAAACAATACACATTTCTGCAGTGTGATGGTCCATCCTACATGCCTCTGAGCCCAGAGAAGTCAATGCCACTTCTGAACATGGTTAATATAAGGCTTCATTTTTGCACACTGAAGGTTTTGATTTTTACATAGGTTTAACTCTGCACTGCAGAGGGAGAACTATCATTTTTTTCTTTGTGGTACATTGTTTTTAAACATTTCACTAATGTTCTCAAGCATTTGTTGAACAACTGGAGCTCCTCTGGCCATCTTGGCTGGTTTAATGTACACTGCTTTAATACCAAATCAATGTTATTAATTATGGTATGGTATTATGGTATTTTTTTAAATTTATTTTACCATACAAAGCATGAAATATCTCCGGGTTATAACGTGATATGAAATAAAAGTCAAAGTAAATGTAAGAAACACTGTGTTTATTTTTCTATGCATTTTCCATACTGTTGTAGCATTTTAATAAATGCATTGTATGTCAATTATACAGTGTATATTTGGAAACAGATTGACAGACTGTGCATTTCTTTTATTTGTGGGCATGTTTTGCATGTCAGATTGGTGTGGTGTGCTTACCAAACTGCCCTGATGGTAACTTTGATTCCTGGAGTTAAATCTTGTTCAACAAATTCACATTGGCAACTCTTATTGTCATCAACAATGTCTTCTCCAGGAAGGCTGGCCTCTACATAAAACACAACAGGAAACAAAAGAACTCCATTATTAGTATATTAACTCCAACTATGATTTTTTAAATTCTCACTCTGGGATGCACAAAGCAGAGGCCAGCAACAACCATTAACTTCAGCCCAATAAGTCAGTATACAGTTGAAACTGGCAAGGTGCAGCCTAATGAGCAGTCCCATTGGTGGGGGATTTCACAGAGTCCTGATGCACAAGGAGAGGGCAGCAACCAGGACAAAATAAAATCGATGTTTAACCAAGCCAGCAACACGCAAGACATTAGAGCAGAACATTCTGCCTTCATAAAAGGTTTAATTTATAAACAAATACCAGCTGGATAAAATAGATTTGTGCTTTGTGTGCTATATATCTTATATATAAGTGTAAATTGCTATTTAATATTCTAGTTTGAAGGGTACCTATAAGTCATTTATTGCTTTATTTTACAGGCAATGAGCGGGGAATTGTAATGCACTGAAGCAAGAGTAAAGGGTATTGATGCAGAAAAGCAGCTTGCGTAATATAAAGTTATATGTTGTTCAGGTAAGTAAAAGATTTAAGCAATATGTATACACTATTGCTTATTATTCATGCTTCTATCTTTTCTGCTGATCATCGGAGGGAAGGGGGCATTTTGTGCTACAGTATTTGTTAACTCTGTTCCCATGTCTTCACAGTTAATCTGCCATGATGGGAATTGTGCTAAAAAAACACAGAGCTTAACAAAAACTGTACAACTCCCCCTATCCCTCAAGTGAATTATAAAGACTAACATTACATTTTGGAATACTATTGAGATCTATTGAGTTACAGTGCGCTGTGATGTCAGCTGGAGGACCCCGCAGGTCGGAAAGTTGCTAACTAGCTTTCCTCACATGCAGCTAATAGGCAGCACTGCCACTTGGCTGAGAATGATGGTTTAATGATGCATGCATTCTTGTTGGTCGTTCTGGTTCTAGGGCTTATACAACCTCAAATCCAATGAAGTTTGGAAATTGTGTAAAACTTAATAAAAGCAGAATACAATGATCTGCAAATCCAAGACAAAGACAAGATATTTAATGTTAAAACTGATCAACTTTACTGTTTGTCAGTGAACACAGTTAGTCGCTCCATCTACAACTCTACTATGCAAAGCGAAAGCCAGATATCAACAACATCCAGAAATGCCGCCGGCTTCTCTAGACCCAAGCTCATCTGAGATGGATTGATGTAAAGTTGAAAAGTGTACTGTGGTCTGACAAGTCCACATTTTAAAATTATTTTGGGAAACAAAAAGGAAAAGAACTGTCCAGACTATAAAAGATTATAAGAGCTAGCACCTGTGATGGTATGGGGGTGTGTTTGTGCCCATGGCATGGGTAACTTCACATTTGTGAAGGTTAATGCTAAAAAGTACATACAGGTTTTGGAGCAACATATGTTGTCATCCAAGCAACGTCTTTTTCAGGGACGTCCCTGCTTATTCAGCAAGACAATGTCAAGACACATTCTCCATGTGTTACAACAGCGTGGCTTCGTAGTAAAAGAGTGCAGGTACTAGACTGGCCTGCCTGCAGTCCATACCCGTCCCCCATTAAATGTGTGTCGCATTATGGAGTACGAAATATGACAGTGTAGACCCCGGACTGTTGAGCAGCTGAAGTTGTAGGCCTACATCAAGCAAAAATTTATTTTAGAATTTCACCTACAAAACTTCAACAGTTAGTGTCCTCAGTTCCCAAACGCTTATTGGGTATTGTTAAAAGGAAAGGGGATGTAATCCATTGGTAAACATGCCAACATGTAAACATGTCCAACTTATTTGGAGCGTGTTGCAGGCATCAAATTCAAAATGAGTGAATATTTGCAAAAACCAGTAAATTCTATCCATTTGAACATTAAATATCTTGTCTTTGTAGTGTATTCAATTGAACATAGGTTGAATATGATTTGCAAATCATCTTCTTTTGCTTATATTTATGACACAACATCCCAACTTCACTGGAAATGGGGTTGTAAAGATTACTATGGCTTGCTATAATGGCCACAACCATGTGGTATTGTCTTACTGATCAACCCTTCAATTGCTGCAAAGGTTTGGAGAAGAGAGATAAATACATTTTCATTAATAATTCAGTGATTTAGTGAATGGTGACTGTCACAACATCCCATGACAAGACTACGTTAAATCTAACAGATTGAACACTACATACTGTATGTATAACACATTTTAAGGCAAACTGCTTCTTAATATTACTGTAGAGCTTCTGCAATTATAGGGTCAACATTATAGGTAGGGTTGCTTATGCTTTAGTGGACAGGAATTTTCAATAAAACACACATGCCTCAAAAACAGACAAAAATCACAGAAAAAAAACAAACTTACAGAAGTGGACTAAAATACTAATGATGATTCTGGTAAATCAGACAAAAGTGCAGCTCACTTACCATGCTCTAAGCTAAAGATGTGCAAAATGTTAAGTAAGACTTAAACACCAGAAATAAATGACATTATAACATCTATGCATTTTCACAATTACGTATCTTTATAGCTTGATAGCATATAACTATTGAGTGCAATGAATAGCATTTTATAATGACAGAAGACACATGCTCTCTCTCTCTCTCTCTCTCTCTCTCTCTCTCCCTCCCTCTCTCACTCTCACTCACTCACAAACACACCCCCCCCA
>JAUZST010008097.1:0-13759 GCA_034779995.1 Parotocinclus haroldoi | reverse complement strand
TGGCCAAATATTCTACAAATGTGTATATATATTATTATAATTTTTATCATATTATATTTTCCTTAAATATGTTTTCTCATTTTATTTTTATATTTGGCTTTTGGGTGTAAACTATATATATATATATATATATATATATATATATATATATATATTTTAATTTGTGTATGCTGAATGTATTTAATTCTTGCGTATAACACATATGGCGGAGGTAGGATCCCTTTTTGAGTCTTTGTTCACCAATGGATCATTAGGAGTTTTTCCTTTCCATTGTCAGCCTAGGTTTTCTCAGTTAAGGCTGTCTCAATAGTTATACATATGCGATACGGTTAAAAGCACTACAGAAACAAATTGGACTTGTATGTACGTGCAAAGTACCTGTCTGGATCATTGGCTTCAAATTCATAAAGTTTTCGGGTCCAGTAACGAGCTTCTCGCTCATCTTTTTCAGAAAGCCATCCTCTTTCACCGAGCCTGCCTCGCGCTGATCCTTCGGAGTCCTCCACGTCTCTGTCACAGTGCATAGTGCGTCTACGAACGGGACCAACTCTGGTCAGGTATACGTTCCAATTCAGAATAACAGTCCATGGTGAGAAGCAGACTCGTACCTGGTCGTCCAGCTTTGGCTTGTGTCACGAGCAGATGAGGCCTGCAGCTCAATGCCTCGTTGCTTCCACATTTCCGATTCTTCCTGAATCTAGATTTATTGGCAAAAGAAAAGCAAAAGAGATCAGATTCAATTAAGTAAACAGATTAAATAAATGAACAACTACAGTACTTAGAAATGGAGCTGTAGAACTTTACCGGCCATAAAAATGTCCAGCACTACAAGAATAAAGTCGTGTGCCAGTCTGGGCCAGAGCGAACAATGTGCCAAGCAGACAAGCAAAGGTTTGAACAGAACACACTTTCGATAAATGTTAAAACAGGAGCCTTAATGCTCTCAGTGTCATGTTAGAGGTGCTGACAAACCTTGTTGTGAGCATCTGTGTGTCTGATCACATTGCGAAGCAGCACTTTACCCACAGGGACCTTCGCCATGATGACCTGCAATCAAAGACTTAGTGAAACCAATAGCTGTTTAATGACAAAATGTAGTTATTTCAATTGAACAGATCTATTTACTGGGTGCCAATAGGAATAGGAAGAGTAAAAACAGAACACCAAAGCAAATCAAACAAACGCACTGACACGCTATTATAGTCGCACATAACACACGAACAGAATAAGGCTACAAGTCAGCTCTTTCAGCATTACACTTACTTTGATTATGGGATATTTGACAAACAAAACGAAAAATGCTTTAAAGAGTACTGCACTTACTGTACTGCACTTTGTCTAAAAGTGTAGCTTTATTCTGGGATTACAAAAAGCTCATTTAAACGTCCCTTAGGCGTCCTAACTCTAAAAACGTATGCTGTTTTAAAACCTTACAGTACAGCTACACAGTTAAAATGAAATAAACACAAAAACAGAATCGTGGCTTTATGTTTACAACACAACTTGCTAGCTGCCGGTTCGACACCAACGCGATTGCTTCTTTATCTTTTTTGTTGTGTTTAAAAAGCTTTAAAGGCCATCACTGCCATCTACTGACCGAGAGTGTTAAAGTGAAACAGGATTTCAGTCTGACAGGGATTCAGTTTGTAACGGACTAAAGTTTTCCATGTGCACTATTTTGGGTAAAGATTAACTACTGCTTTTTTTTAAATAAAAAAATCAACATAACTTACAAAACTACTAATGCCCATAATTCGACAAATGGCCGCACGTGCATTTCGTTGCATAGTGTGAGAATTGTGTCTGGAGATGTCGCTGTTTCACAATATCAGTCAATACCCTGCTGAAAAAACAAGCATTGACGAGCATCAGATCAATGCTGGTTTAAGCTGGTGTGGTGCTGGTTTTGCTGGTTGACCAACGACGACCCATCTCAACTTTTTTTTAGAACTTGTTGCAGGACTGAAATGCAGGACTGGATGTTTATTAACAAATGAAATAAAGCTGCCCAGACAAAACATGAATTATCTCAGATTCATACTGTCTGAAATATAATAAAAGCCATGGTAAACATAAAACATTATGTTTCCATAAACATTTCCATACAGTCCCAACTTTCTGATTTGGGGTAGTGTATGTGCATTTTCTACACTTTTGTCCTGTGACTTGTACGTGGCCTTGGACATCAAAAAGAAACAAAAAAATGCTTGTGTTCACAAGCTGTGAGTCATCAGTCAAAGCCAATGCCACAAAACCTAGGCTCCTGTTCAAAAATTGTCTAAACCTTATGAGAAATAGTTTGAGTAAGCCAAGCCATTCTGGCACAGAATTTGCAGGGGCACAGCTGTAACCCCTCTGCTTGCCAGTCACTCATAGGGACACAGCTGTGACTAAAAAATACAAAATGAAGTGACGATTAAGTGATTTAACTCTAAAGTGGCAGGGATGAGGAATGAAGAACAAATGAACACAATGATTTTTATTAATTGTGCAATTTTGTAATTGTAAATAGAACATACCCAATTTCTTTGCTAGATTAACGAATGTCTTTAATATGTACTTTCATAGGTTATACAGCTATAAGTAGATAAAGTAGTATAGTAGATATAGTGGTATAAAAAAATTGTATTTGTGACTTTCAAAAATATTCGAATGTGCTGCCTATAACCAGTGATCAAAATTCTAATACAGAATGACCTACAGGGTCATTCTGGCTAAATAAATAAATAATAAAAACATCTGCTTGTACGCTTTGTTGATTTTTACCTACATCAAATCCCAGCAGGTTCTGGTTGGATTGTGTTCTGAGGCTATTGCTTATATGTACTAACATGAGCTTTGGGAGAGCTAAGGAGAATACAAAGCACGTTTTTAAGTTGCTCCGGATCTGCTAAATGCTGTAAATTTCAGTCTGAACCACGTGAGGGCTGAAAACCTGGTCATGAAATTGAGGTGAGAGCAACAAAACCCATTTGTGCCTTCCAGGGGCAAATTAAGAGGAACTTAAAATAAATGTAAACGGTTATCTGTACCATGTAACACTTGGCTGTAACTGAACAGCAGGACACTGATACTGATAAGTATTTGATACACTGTTGGTTTTGCAAGTGTTCCCACCTACAGAGAAATGGAGAGGATTGTAGTTTATATCGTAGGTACACCCACTGTGAGAGACAGAATCTTAAAAAAAAAAAAAAAAAATCCAGATAATCACATTGTATGATTTTTAAATAGTGAATTTGCATTTAATTGCATGAATATCACAAAAAAATTTATTTGATGCAATAAAAAATGTTGGTTGTTGGCCAAAATCTCGCGATACATGAGCCCGTCCATCTTTCCGTCAAACTGGTGCAGTTGTCCTTTCCCCTTTGCAGAAAAGCACTTCAAAAATATGATGCTTCCACCCCCATGCTTCACGGATGGGGAGGGAGATCTTGGGGTTGTACTCATTCATCTTCTACCTCCAAACATAGCAAGTGGAGTTCATACTAAAAAGCTCTATTTTGGTCTCATCTGACCACATGACCTTCTCCAGTGCCTCCTCTGGATCATCCAGATGGTCAATGGGAAACTTCAATCAGGTCTGCACATTTGTTGGCGTAAGCAGGCGGACCTTGCGTGCCCTGCGGAATTTTAATCCATGAAGGCGTATTGTGAGTGTGATCCCAGCTCTCTTCAGGTAATTGACCAGGTCCTCCCGTGTAGTTCTGAGCCGATTCCTGACCTTTCTCAGAATGATCCTTTCCCCACGAGGTGAGATCTTTCATGGAGCCCCAGACCGAGGAAGATCCATTTTCCAGATTGCATTTTCTAATAATTGCACCAACATTTGTTACTTTCTCGACAAGCTGTTGCCTATTGACCCGTAGTCCATCCCAGCCTTGCGCAGGTCTACAATTTTGTCCCAGTGTGATTGATTGTCTGTGTGTCTTTTATACAGCGCCTGTCCTTTATACAGGTAACAATTTCAAACAGGTGCAATTAATACAGGGAATGAGTGCAGAATATGAGTTCTTCTTAAATAAAAACTGTCGGTGAGAGACATAATTCTTGCTGGTTTGTAGGTGATCAAATACTTATTTCCTGCAATTAATATTTAAAAATCATACAATGTGATTTTTCTTTTAGATTCTGTCTCTCACAGCTGAAATGGACCTATGATAAAAAAAATCTTCATTCCACCAGTAGGTGGAAAAACCTGCAAAATGTAATCAAATACTTATTTCCGCCACTGTAGTAATACTACACCTATTATAAACGAACGGCCCTGTAGCCTTTCTCAGCAATGCAGGATAAAATGTACTTTCCATTGGGTCATAGCAAGGGCACGTACCCCAGTAAAGTGGGTCTGATGAAGAGCGTTGATTAAATTAATGTTCAAAAATGTTTACATAGGTTCAACAGGTGCAGTACAAACCTTCACTTCTATGTTCTAGCCGAAATCCTTCCTGTGTTTGCCATGTTATTACGTGCACTAATTTTTTTATTCTTTTCCATGACGGTAAAAGAAGAAGTTTTTGTATTGTGCTGTCGTGCTCTTTGTCTATTATGTTGTGACTACATGGAATTCCCCTTTGCATGACTCTCAGCACGTAAGAGCACGTAGTTTCTATCTTAAAGAAACCTACACTCTATGTCTCAGACATCAAGAATTACAGATCGGTATCACTTCTCTCTTTCCTCTCAAAAATATTAGAACGTGCTGCCTATAACCAGTGATCAAACTTCCTAACACTGACTGAACTACAGGATCACAACCAGTCTGGTTTCAAGGCAGCTCACTATACAGAAATGGCCCTGGTGGCTGTTTCTGAGAAACTTCAGGCTTCAAGAACATTCTGACTTTCATCAGTTTCATTTCATTTCATTTGACATTTTAGCTGCCTTTGACACCGTCAAGCACAGGATTCTCATTTCAGTCTTCTCCAGTCTTGGAATCACGGGCTCAGTCTGGCAGTGGTTTGCTTCCTACCTGGATGAAACTTCTTATCGGGTATCATGGCTCTGTATCTGAACAAAACGCCCTTACAACTGGAGTTCCACAAGGCCGGAGACCTCTTCGTTTCTTTTCTTTCAATTCATCCTCCCTTTCCCTTCAACAGATTTTTAGTTCTCCACTCGGCACGGCTAGAGAACATCTCATCATGGATTCCATCTTATCATATGAAGCCACACCACAGCAAAACTGAACTGCTTTACATTTCTAAAGATGTATCCCCTTATCAGAATCTTGCCATCGCCCAGTTGAACTCATCCATCACACCTTCAGAGATTTCAAGAAATCTTGGAGTTATCTTCGATAACCAGCTGAGCTTACCTGCTCTACAACATCAGGGAATGTCCAGTCTTTTGTTATATCAAAGCTAGATTACCGCCATGCTCTTCTGGCTGGTCTTTTGTACTATCAGACTCCTGCAGCTCATTCAGAACGCAGCTACTCATCTGGTTTTTCATCTACACAAGTTTTCACATGTCACCACACTGCTCTGTTCACTTCACTGGTTCCCTCTAGCAGCCATCATCAGATACAAAACCCTGATGCTCGCCTACAAAGCCCTCTGTACCCTCAGAGACACGAGCTTGGCTCGACTGGATCCTCCACATAAGATGAAAGGAAGACAAGCATCATGTCTGTTTTCCATCCTGGTGCCCAGATGGAGGAAATTAACTTTCACCAAATTTTCTAATGCCTGAGACTCTTGCTTTAAGGGGTGACTGGAAACATCACCTCTTCACTTAGCGCTTAAAGTGAAGTCTGAAAATGCAAAATAAATAAATAATAATAACATTTGCTTGCATGCTTTGTTGATTTTACCTAACATCAAATCATTGGATCATTCGCTATTGTTGAAAGTACCTCGACTCTCTGCCTCTCATGCATGTCTCTTTCTCGGATATACTCTCACAGTTCACTTTACTAAATGTCCACTCCCTTAATAATAAAGCAGCTTCCTAGCCGAAGTCGTCACCGATAAAAACACTGACTTTCTAATGATGACTGAAACTTTTTCAGCAGCCAAATGAATATATGGCACTGAGTGAAGCCACGCCTCCTGGCTATCAATATATTGATAAGTCCCTGGTCGTGGAGGTGGACTTGCTGTGCTATAACGTTCTACCTACAGGGTCCAATCTGTGCCTGTTCATTCATCATCATTCGAATGTATTGCTTTAACAATTTTCTGAAATGCTAGCTTCACTCTGTCCTCTTTTCCCTTCAATATTAGTGCTTGGTGATTTAAATGTTTATATCGACTCTTCTAAATGTACTCATTCTGCTGACTTTCTTAATTTGCTACACTGTTTTGATCTCACCCAACATGTAACCTCTGCCACTCACAGTAAGGGTTATATTCTTGACCTTGTTTGTACAACTCCTTGTGTTTCACCCTCTAATCTGCATGCTATAGACTTGCATATTTCTGATCATGAAGCAGTCATTGTCCAGTAATTTGAAACCTTCATAGCGTCACGTTTAGAAATATTAGAAATGTCAGTCCGTCTGCTTTTATGAGTACCCTTGAACAATCACCAGCTTCTTTGTCTGTATCATCGCCAGAGGCTTTGGTTACTGCAACAGCATTGTCTCAGATGCCCTAGATATGCATGGTCTTCTAAAAACACGGGTTGTGAGCTTTTGTCACTCTGCCCCCTGGTTTACCCCTGAACTTAGGTTAATGGAGGCTAAAGGCCGTCAGCTTGAGCACCTGTGCAGGAGAACCAAGTTAACAGTGCATGTCGATGCCCACAAAGATCACATCCTGACATATAAAACTGCTTTAAATAAGGCAAAGGCAGATTTTTACTCAAAGTATCATTACTTGCCTGCTAACAGTTTTCCTTCGACCCCTTCTTCTGCTCTCTGCAATGGCTTCTTAGTGTTGTTTAATAATAAGGTAAAGAACATAAACTCAGAATTCAAGCCAGGAAATCCATCAGAGCTACTCGGGTCCTGCCCAACATTTCAAACTTTTTATCCTCCTTTTATCTGGTTGATGACAGCTTTGTAATTAAGCTTATTAAGGATGCCAGATCAACTGCATTTATTCTAGACCCGTTGCCTAGTTAAAGCATGTCAGACATCACTTTCTCATCTGATGGCCAATATCATCAATACTCCTTTCACCTCAGGTTTTGTTCCTCCTGGTTTAAAACCGTCATCCATCACACCAATCTGAAAGAAGCCAGGTCTTGCCCTGGATGACCTTAACAATTACCGCCCCATTTCTAATCTCCCATTTGCTAGTAAGCTACTCGAAAGTACAGTTGTTCTCCAACTGAAAGAACAACCTGTTTGAGCAGTTTCAGTCTGTTTTTTTTACCATAGAACCAAAACACCCTTGCGATGGTAATTAATGACCTGCTGCTGGCAGCTGATTCTGGTCAGGTGACTATTTTGGTCGTCCTTGATTTGACAGCAGCGTTTGACACAGTTTGTCATAAAACACTTCTGCACAGGCTAGAGACTTTGATTGGGGTGACTTGCATGGCTCTTGATTGGTTCCAATCTTATGTCACTGACAGGTAACAGTTTGTATCTTGGTGTTCCCCAGGGTTCAGTTCACTAGGCCCCCTTTCTGTTCGTATTTTATTTGCTGCCACTTGGTGATGTTATCCGGCAATGTGGACTTCAGTTCCATTGCTATGCAGATGGCACGCAAATTTACATTTGCACCAAGCCTTCTGATACTCTGCCTCCATACTTCTTGGTTAGCTGCCTGAATGATATTAGGAACTGGATGGCTAATAACTTTCTTAAATTAAATAATAATAAATCAGCAGTTATCCTTATTGCATCACCTTCTACCTTCACCTTCACATCAATAACATAACTAAAACTGCCTTCTGTCATCTCAAAAATATAGCCAGACTGTTTGCATCTCTCCCCGACACTGTGGCTGAAACGCTTATACACTCATTCATCACGTCTAGAATTGACTACTGTGACTTGGTTTTAGTTGGACTCACTTCCAGGAGTCTAAAGAAGCTGCAGTATGTTCAGAATTCAGGGAGGTCTCACACGCACCAGATCATTCAAGCACATAGCCCCAAACTCAAAAGCACTACACTGGCTTCCGGTTCATTATCGCATACACAGTACAAGATTCTGCTTTCGGTTTTTAAATGCTTACATGGATTAGCACCTGACTATCTTTCCGTTCTGCTGTCCAGATACTGTCCCTGTCGCTCCCTCCACTCGCCTAATGCTCGCTTGCTTGCAGTCAAAACTACGCACGTGCTGTGAAAGAGCATTCGGTGCTGTTGGTCCAAAGTTATGGAACTCGACCCCTCTGTGTCTCCGTACATGCTCCTCAATAACCACTTTTAAGAGGCACTCAAAAACATACTTGTTTGAAATCGCGTTTCCAAATCCATAGTTTTAACTATATAAGATATTTAAATGTTAATTCTTTATTTCTAAATGTATTCTATATTAATTTCTTTATGTTTCTGTGGTGTACTTTGTTTGATTAGGTTTTTACTTGAATTGTAAAGTGTCCTTGGGTGTCATGAAAGGTGCTTATAAATAAATCTATTATTAGTATTATTATTAGTATTATTATTATTATTATTATTAAATCCAGGTTCTGGTTGAATTGTGTTCTTCGGCTATTGCTTATTTGTAGTGGTTTACTAGGAACCACAGTTTCTTTGGATCTGCTAAATCTGCTAAGTGAGGGGTGGAGGGACAGTGAATGAAAACCTGCTCATCAAATTGAGGTAAAAACAATAAAACTCCTTTTGTATCTTCCAGGGGCAAGTTTAGAGGACAGGGGTATAATTAAATAATTTTCTCACAGCTTATCTGTACCATGTAACACTTGGCTGTGAACAGCAGGAAACTCCCCAAATCGAAAGCAAAACCACAGTCAGATCCAGGTTACATTACGAGAAAGAAGATAAACGCATAGTAACACGACAGCTTTTATCCGGTGCGCATCAGCATGTTCCCCTGTCTTCAATACTGGAATATTCAGCCAGTGCAAACAGTTCATTTTAACAAGACATAAACTAAAGGGGCAAACAAAGCATGGTTTCCTCACCAACAAATATACAACCAAGATATTTTCAAAAGCACATGAAGATAACACCACTGGTCTCACCACCTGAAGGAAGGATCACATGGTACATTGGGGAAACAATGACAGTTCCTGCACAGTGCTAAACTGATATTATCACTGGATATGTACAAGTCTTGCATGGATATTGAAAGACTATCCTGATATCAGCCTTATCAACAAAGTGTTCCCATGGCGGGTATGGAACTGTAATTTCACAATCTCTCCCTCAAAATGGTCAATAATAATTAATACAGACATTACAGCAGTCCAATGCAGAAAACTATGAATGCTCAAAAATAGCTTTAATAGTCTAAAAAATAAAATAAATGTTTATTCAATGTTTCTCCTTCCTACATACCCTTTTTTTATTTAACGCAATGTACATTAATAATAATACAATATAATTCAGGGCAGCACGGTTGTTCAGTGGGTGGCACCGCTGCCTCACAACAAGAAGGTCCCGGGTGGAGTGTGAAGGTGTGGTGTGGAGTCTGCATGGATTTACTCCAGGTACTCTGGTTTCCTCCCACAGTGCAAAGACATGCGTGTTAGATTAATTGGTGTCTCTAAAAAGTGGCCCTTAGTGTGTGCCCTATGATGGATTGGCGTACCGTCTAGGGTTGTTCCTGCCCTTGCGCCCAGAGTTTCCAGCTGGCCCGCGACCCTGTATGAATTCAACGGAAGAAAATGAATGAATAATATAATTCAAATAATGACCGTGCTAGTCCACTATCGTATGGATCTGCAGTCACCAATGCTTTTCCACTAAAGAATTTAGGAAGGTCTGGCTGGGCAGCATTCTAACACCCCGCAGGGACCTTGGTCTGAGTCACAGCAGTGTGTTCTGGCTTTCTTTGATGGAGCATAAAGACACAACTGAATGGGCTTGAGCCAGATGGGATGTCCATGCCCAGCTCATTAGTGCATCCTTTATTCTCCTGGGTTAGGGGAAATTTAAAAACAATAACACCAGACACACAGAAAAATCCACAGTATCAGCAAAACTTGGCTAAGGAAAGCACTTTTCCAGCAAGTTACTGCTGAAACATTGATTTACAGTATCGAAACTCATCTTGTTCTTAGTCACAAAACTTACTGCAGATCCTTAGTTTGCTCTGTACGGCAATTTCGATAGAGACTTTAAAAATACATTTGGACAATTATGGCATGCTTTCATTTTTTAAGTAGAGCTATGTGATGTCTAACATCCTCATTGCATTCTGTGAAACACTAGACTGACTGACACAGATGTTCATCAAACATTACCCTAGTTATATTGCCATTCACAATAACTGTTGAAATATACTGACAAAATACAGAAACGCACTCTCACAACATTGTGTAGGGGAAAGTCGCAACACTTAAGAGCATGGTATATTCGTATAATATTTTATTTAAACAAACTTTCTTAAAATAGTATCACAAACAATACAGAAGATCAGCCATGTGAAAGAGTGTCTCAACAAGAGAACATGAACCAGTTGATAAAGTTATAGGTTAGGATAAAAATGAGTACTACTACAATAGGACAGACATATACACTTCTAAATGCCATCTGCAGCTCGTTACAAAAAAGTAGCAGGAAGTTATTCACACAAACATGAGGAACCTGGAAGAAAATAATTTAAGTATAATAATAATTTAATTTAACCAAGGACATTAAAGTAAACAAAGGTTGATCAGATGGACATTATGTATAAAGTCGATGGGACCATGAAATGACTGCCTGATCTCCCTCAGAGCCTTGTCCTCAGTGTGTTTTGGCATGATTACATACATACATGAGAGCAAAAGTGAATCTGTAATTACTTCAGTGCTTTGCTAAGACATTGTAAAATCCAGTTTCCTAAACTACTTGCTAAAACAAAAGTGAAAGTGTCCATAAAACATCAGCCAAAGGCGCCGTGACAAAAACTTGTTTCAGGTTCAATTTCTCAATGAACATGGGACAAACCGATTTGGTGTTTTTGTCATTTTCTTTTTTTTGTACATCATTCAAATCTAACTGACCCAAAGCCACCTGATACAACAAAAACACGAATGACAGTTTCACTGCCTTTTTACCCTACTATGCTGGTGCATGCAGCTTAGTCTACAAGGAACTAGATTTGTATAGAAAATAGAAGCATTTATCCGATTTATCTGCATTCCACTGTAATTACATAGTGGAAAAGTCAACTTCAATAATTTCTGAATAAAATGTATTCCTCAAATGTAAAGTCTACAGATACATATGCAACTACAGCTGCAGAGTGTAATGTATTACATAACAGTGTATATGGATATGTCCTGGATATGAAGTTCACTAGAGCTTCACAGGTTGCCACTGGAATTGTCTTACACTCCTCCATGACGACATCACAGAGCTGGTGGATGTTAGAGACCTTGAGCTCCTCCACCTTCCGTTTGAGAATGCCTCACAGATGCTCAATAGGGTTTAGGTCTGGAGAAATGCTTGCTTTACCCTCAGTTTCTCTAGCAAGGCAGTGGTTGCCTTGGAGATGTGTTTGAGGTCGTTATCATGTTGGAATATTAAGCGGTTTTGTAAGGAAGGGGATCATGCTCTGCTTCAGTATGTCACTGTGCATGTTGGCATTCATGGTTTCCTCAATGAACTGTAACTCCCCACAACCAGCAGATCTCATGCAGCCCCAAACCATGACATTCCCACCACCATGCTTGACTGTAGACAAAACACACTTGTCCATGTTCTCCTCACCTCGTTGCCGCCACAAGTAAGTTAGTTTATCTAAGTTTATATAAGTAAATAAGTTTATCTTGGTCTTATCAGACCACAGGACATGGTTCCAGTAATCCATGTCCTTAGTTTGCTTGTCTTCAGGAAACTGTTTGTAGGCTTTCTTGTTCAGAAGAGGCTTATTTAGAAGAGACTTCCTTCTGGGACCAAAATCAGTCAGACCAAATTTGATACAGTATGCAGTGAGCACCGACAGGCTGGACCCCCCACCCCCCCATCCCCATCCCTTTAAACCGTGGTCAACCATCGTGAGGCCTGTTCTGACTTTATGTAGAGCAACAATTATTTTATCCTCAGAGAGTTCTTTGCCATGACGTCTCACGTTGAACATCCAGTCACCAGTATGAGAGCGATAACACCAAATTTAACATACCTACTCTACATTAGCACCTGAGACCTTGTAACACTTACAAGTCTCATGACACCGGGGAGGAAAAATGTCTAAGTAGGCTCACTTAGTACTCACTTGTGTTGCCAGCAAAGTAGACATTAATGGTTGTGCGTTATTCTGACAGCACAGCAAATTTACACTGTTATATTATAAATTACACTGTTACACAAGCTGTAGTTGTATATGTTGATGTAGCTGACTACTAATTAATATCTCCTTATTTTTGTGAGCAGTGTACTTTACGTTATATTATATAAAGTGTTACATTATCAGTGTTGTCCCATGAAAGGATATATGTGAGGAGTGATAACAATGTGAGGGGTGTACTCAGTTTTGTGAGATGCTGTAACCTTTTACTACATGCCATGAGAAGCACAAACGAAACTCCAATTCAGCACCTTTGCAAATGAAAAGCCACAACACTTCCTTACCATGATGCCATGCTTGTCAGCTTTGTGTAAAGCTTGTGAGATTGTAAAAATTGACTCTCTGATCGGTATGTGGTGTTGTTCTTAATCTTAAATAAATATAGTTTTTAAAAAGCATGTAAATACACTCATTGAAAAATAGCACCTTGCTGTTGGTTATTGTGACTCATTGTGGGTTAATGAAAGCCTAAAACCTGTAGAGTTTAGGTATAGCTCTTTAGCTATAGTAGTAGTTTATTACTGGAAAACATACTTAAGCAAACGTGTGTTTTGATTTGAATTGTTTATGATTTGTACACATTTCCTGTTACAATGTTCGATTGTATACTGTATAACTGTATATCATACTTTAGCCCCTGAGCATTTTGGCAGAGGCAAAATGAACCCAAAACATCTAGAAAAGGCTCATTTGCTCCTTTATCCTTCATCACTGCTCCTTTATTCTGCGTGAAACCCAAACCTTACCTGACATTTCATTTATACTTCATGCAATGGCTAGTTTCACTGTAATAACGTGCAGTAATATTTAAGAATATACAGTAAATGTCCTCTTATTTCCTGTTACTTACAGGAAAGCTGTAGATAGGGCGCCAATCCATACATACATTCATACACTGAAAGCACTTTGGAAACCCAGATTAACCTAACACAAGTCTTTGGAATGTAAGGGGAAGCTGGAGTACCCAGAGAAAACTTATGCAGTTATAGGAAGAACCTCACAGGGGAAGTCCAAGGTTTGGTTTGAACTGGGGATCGTGAACCTGTGCCACCCCTGCTCTGGACTAGCATCCGTCTTGGCAAACTGGAAATTAAGCACAAATAATTATCAGGATAGGATTCAGGCCCCTCCATCACCCTGGAGACCAACTCTGTCAGACTAAGTCTGCCCATATTAATTATCAAATGCTAATTTGTTTCTTTTTAATCACCAATATACGATGTTGTTGATAACAATAATTAACAGGATCAGTTAGAACTGAGTCCAAAGGTACTGTGATGAACTTCTTGATTCCATCAATATATGGACTATACAGTTTTTTATAGAATTACACGAATTATTTAAGATTATATATATATATATATATATATATATATATATATATATATATAATTTATA
>JAUZST010008096.1:0-13760 GCA_034779995.1 Parotocinclus haroldoi | reverse complement strand
TATATATATAAACATTCAAAAGCTCCTCACCTCACTATCTCTGAACCTTTCATCAAAGTCTATCCTCTCCTTCTCCATAGCAGTCAGTTTTAGTTTTAGGTTGGAAATCTCAGACATCAGCTCCAGTTTCTGGTTCTCGAGCGCTGACCTGCACATGAGCTCCTGAAGACATAAAAATATGGATATAAATGATTTAGTACAGGTTTGCAGTTACATACCTACAACACCATGCTGATGGATATAAAAAGCTTGGGAAATTCTACCTCTACATCAGAAAAAAAAGTTGGATTTCCAACTTTGGGCTTGATATTACTGAGCCATGCAGCTTACCTGCTGCAGCATTTCCTCAGTGGAATTCAATTTTTCGCGATGCTCCTCAAGGCACATGTCTAGGTCTCTTATCTTTTCTCCTTGGACTTCCACTTGGTCTGTTAAAACACTCACCTGAAACATATTACCACTTTAGTTACAAACTGTATTCTGAGATCGTGCTATACAAAGTTCTGTAACATTATTCGCAATGCATCAAAATAAAAATTCTTGGCTGAAACCAAAACTTTGATTGAAAAATGGTTAAATATTTTTAATTAACGTTTTAATTTGTTTTATGACGACACAACTAATTAGATTTACATGTGGTTAACTGTTATTCCTGCAGTCTCTGCTTCAAGCATTCCGGTTTCCTCACTTTTCTCACGCTCTTAAAGGGGACAGAGTACTGATTCGTCTCACCTGTCCCGCGTTTTCAAACTAAGCAAAGTTCAAGCCATTGTTCCTTACATTCTGTTTATTTGCTATGAATTTATCTCTGCTCTCTGAGCGGATTTAATCTGTGGGAAACAACTCAGAGAACTTAATCCTCTGAATAATAAAGCTTTATTACATGTTCCTTCACCTTAACTGGCTTAGCTACTCCGTTAAAAAGCCTATTTAAAGGCTTTGCATTTTGTCTCCCCTACTCTAGATTCCTACTATAGATTCCCAAATTCTGTGAATTTCACCGATATTTGTTCTTTTGCCATACTAAATGTAATAACACAATTTCATCATTCTGATGTTCTTTTCTCCAGCACCCAACATTTTCAACAAACCTCTCTGTATCAATATGCTAAAAAATAACTCAAAATCTAAACAACACACAATCCAGTCTTATAAACATGACAAAAATGAATACTGAACACAAGGGGCGTTACCATGGTGGATGAGACTGTTCTTGTCATTTCATTTAAACACAAATACTGTAACGTGCTTAAAATTACCTGCAGGACAAGGGATTCCTTGTCACTTTCGAGGCGGTTGAGTCTGTCCTGATAAATGTCACCTGACACTGAAATGTGCCCGTTTGTCTGCAACAACAAAGGGAATTAAAGATTTTTTGATTAAAGAAGTGTTGAATTCGGTTCAGCTCACAGAATTAACCGAAACAGGAATGCGAAGAAAGAAAACCAAGTCAGCAAATACACAAGGACTTCAAAGGTGAGTCTGGAATTTAGCTTGTTCTCATGAGCTTTGTTTCCCTCGTTTTCCACCTTAAACAACGAGTAACCCAACATGTCCTTTAAAAAAACAGACTGGTTTATGGCATTAAAACATGACTCAGACATTCTTAGGGCCGACTACTTTTCTGTCAGCATACAGGATTAAAGAATTTTCAATCAACATACAGTACTGTGCATAAGTCTTAGGCCACCACTACATTTATGGTTTTAGCAATGGCATAATGACCATACCATAATTGTACCATACTGTTGACCCAAATATTTCAAACTTGGGTTCATCACACTAGAATACTCTTTTGCACTGATATTAAATCCAATCACTGTGAGCTTTAGCATATCTTAGATTTCTCACTCTGTCCCCCTACCAAAAAAGTGATTTCTTTGCTGCAATCTTAACATAAAGATCATTCCTGATGAACTTTATTTGGGCTATAGAAGGGTCAACCTGGCATCCTGGGGCCAGATGCTGTTAGTGCAACCGTACCACTGTATCCTATAGAAGCTGTTTTTTATGAATTATCTTTAAATACTACAAAGAAATTTCCTGTATTTTTTAGTTGTATTGTAATAAAGAGCCTGTAAAATAATGGCTGCAAAACCAGGCTCTTCTCGCAAAAAAGGTTGTGTGGATGAAATTGAGCACGATTCCTTCAGCATGAATTACTTAACCAGATTTAGATTGATGTGAATTTTCTATGCTTTTCATTGTCATTGGCTTTTCTTTGAATGGATACATCTCAAAAATAGGGTATAAAGCAAGCTTTACTATATATAAATCACATTTTTTTGGGAAGTAAAAGTGAAGTCTTTTATTCATTAAATGAATGGAGGGGACGCTCAACTTTCACGTTAATATATCAGGTGCAGGCGCTTCTCACCAGGGCAGGGATTGAGCTGTGGCCATTTGAGGTTGATCAGTGCTTTTCAATAGTGAGATTTTTGGAAAAGATTCCGGAGGTCTCACTTTTGAAAGGGTATTGATTTCTTAGTTTTAACTGACCGCGGCTTGGTGTCTGCCCTGGCACGAAGCACCTGCTTTTGCCCGAGCCCCTCACATATGTGGTCCCTATTCCACTGCTAAAACAACGTGATAGCTAATTTAATGGTGGCCTAAGACTTTTGCACAGTACTGTAACATTCAACGTTTCCTCATACTGAGATATGGAATGCTAGCTAAAACCTAAACATCTCATAAAATAACAAATGTTTATAAGTACAGGGTGAGCAATGTGAGCTCACACTCGTATAACAATATATACTTTATTATTATTACGTTCTAAATACCATTCAAATGTAGAGTCCAGTACCTTAACCGCTAAAATAAGGGGACATTTCAAAAATGAGCAGTATTTTGGTAAATACAATCCCAATCACATTTACACCACAAACAACAACAAAGTATATGATTAGTAACATTCACAGTAATGGGATACTAATGAAAACTGACTACGTACCAGGTGACCCTGCAGCCATTCCACCAGGCTGTGCGCTGTAGAATCGGGTATCTGGCAGCGAAGTCCCTCTCTCTCCTCTGTGTCCATGAGCTCCAGAACACCCCTCAGATCCTCTATGAGGTGCAGGGCCCGCAGGCCTCCCATGAACGGTGAGGTTGGAGACTGACAGTCAAAAATCCCATTCGAATAATCAATTGCCTTGGAGCCTGTAAGATAAAGGATAACTTTTCCAATGCTCTCCACAAACAATTTGTCAGCTGCACCCCCGTGGTATAAATCTTCCCAAAGATGATCTACTGGACTGAGAACTAATGACTGTGGAAGCCATTCGAGTAGTGACAGTGACATCTCACTTTTCGATTTAAGAAAGCAGTTTGAGATTATCTGAGCTTTGCGACACGGCGTGTTATCCTGCTGGAAGACGCCATCAGAAGATGCTATACGGTGATCATAAAGGGATGAACATGTTTAAATGTTTAAGTTTAAATAAAGCTCAGTTGGTATTAAGGGGCACTAATTATTCTCCACACCATCATACCACCAGCAGATACATGGAAGGATAGATTCATGCTTTATGAGTCCACCATCTAAATGTTGTAACAGAAATGAGACTCATCAGACCAGGCAACATTTTTCCAATCTTCTATTGCCCACTTTTGGTGAGCATATGCAACCTGCATCTTCAATTTCTTGATCTTAACTGACAGGAGTGACGGCCAGTGTAGCCAATGCGCTTCGATGTTAGCATTCCTCGGCTGGAACACGTTGTTATTTTAATTACTGTTGTCTTTCTATCAGCTCAAACCAGTCTGGTCATTCTCCTCTGACCTCTGGTATCAACCAGGCATTTTCCCCCAGGGAACTGCCGAATATTTTCTCTTTTCAGGTCATCCTCTTTAATTTATTAAATGTATTAAAATGCTGAGAACCAGCACATCTAGCTCCAGCAACTACGCCACATTTAACGTCAAAAGCCTTTCTTTCCCATTTTAATGCTTGGTTGGCTCCATCACGTAGTCCTGACCATACCTATATGCCTACAGGTATATATACACTTATATATACACTTATATATACACCTATAAGTTGGGATTGTCTCAATAGATATTTGTATTAACAAGCAGTTAAACAGGTTTGCCTAACATTTACCTGCAATGATGCCGTCCATTTGCTCCAGGGCCGCAGCCAACATATCACTAGCATCAGACATCATCTTCAGTCCACTCTCTGAACCCTGGATTAATGCGAAAAACACAATGCAAGTCAGCAAACTACAACAAAAACAGCACACATGCATAATGCACAAACAGGAAAGCAAAGATTTTGAAATTGCACTTGATAACCAATGAAAACGATTAATACCATTATAATATGGCCTGTAATTATTTGAAAAGAAATATACTCAGACGGTAGTAAATCAGGGAGTACCTGTACATTGTCTATCTCCATTTTAATTATCCTATTTGATTTTTCCTATTGACTTATTTAAGAGCACACCATCTCGTTGTACTTGTACAATGACAACAAAGGTATTCATAACGCAAACTAACAATCTGGCTTGTTTGCCGTTTTGAAAATTGTTCTCTTAACGCCACCACATCGGCGGAATTTAAAATAATAATGATAGTATTTTCTAAAGCGGAAGGATATCAGCAAGTGGGTTGGCTCGAATTCCTAGATAACTGGCAAAACAAAAACGGTGTGGAATCATTACCTAGTGCCAACATAACTGTTAAAACAAAAAGGGCATGGGATCAATATTTGGCAAACTCATCCACTACATTTACGGCATTTAGCAGACGTCCTTATCCAGAGCGACTTACAACTCGTACAGTCTTACAATCCAAGCAATTGTGGGTTAAGGGCCTTGCTCAGGGACCAAACCGCGGCAGCTTGTAAGAGGTAGGATTTGAACCCTGGACCATAAGCCAGTGTCTCACCCACTATGCCACCACAGTCCTACTAGTACTACTATTAGTACTACTAAATCAGATTCTTCTTCAACTGTATGCCACGCGCTGAAAAAAAATGCCAAATTCTTGGTTTAGCACTACACTGGTTTTTACATGGGACTGAACGTGGAGCACCTCCGTTGCATTTTGAACACTTTATTTATTGAGTATTATTATATAAACACATTTATATGGTAAACAGTACTGTACTTGGCGTTTTTCTTGCTGTTTAATAAAAGCATGCATTGTATCATGCTGAAATGCACAGCCTCTCGTTTCTTTACTTTAAAAGAAATAGGCTTTATTTTCTGATACCTAACACAGTGTATCCAAGGTTTTACAGTCACAATACAGGCTGTAGGGGGTCTTGTTTATTATAGGGTTGTCATGCAGTAAATCTTTCGGGTGAAAGCTGGATGATTCTTCGCTCATTCGCTGTTCCCTGGGTTACACAGTCAGGATATGTTCACTGGGTTCTGACTTAAAGAATAATTGAGCCATTTACCTCAATTATTGGCACAGGGCACATGCTGCCTCTTGGGACACAGGGCACTCTGTTAAGGGACCAGAGGCCGTGTCCTGTGAGGTTCTTTTGGAGCACAGCCCAAGAACACAGAAGCAGCATTCTCTACGGGTCTGTTTTAGAACAATCCAGTGACGAGCAAACCCATCGTGGTTATTCATATCCAATCCAGTGCTCTGGGCTGCTTTTTCTGCTCAGAAGTGTACTTCTACAGGAAAGGGCTAACCTGTGATTAAGACCTAAAACATATAATTATGGGGTAAAATGTTTAAAGAGATTCAGAATACCTCAGTTAAAGATACCTCAGTTTTGCTGCGATTTACATTAGGATTTAAAATATATTATGAAATCTAGAATTCTTAGGAATCTCTATCACACACACCCCATTTCACGTTACTTTGTGATTTTGCAGCTTAGAGGAAATGTTTAGTCAGTCAGCGCAACGGAGTTTTATTTAAACAGCTGGGTCGACGTCCCGGTGACACCCAGCACTCAGGCAGCGACCACTTCTAAGTAAGAAAATCCATGTTAGAGAATGTGTAAACCAACCCCCCACTTCAGGCCACTGCTTTTGCTTTAATGCTCATTCTCAAATATCTAGATAGGCAAGTGAGCCTCGAGACTGGTAATTCCAAGAAAGAGCACTGAAATTGCTTTACAACAGCTACAAGCCTCTCGGGAAATCCTATAATCTCACATTAAGATGAAAATTACATGGAAAGCATTGCTTTGCGCAAACTAGCATTTTACTGGAATTCTTAAAAAGGAGAAGGAATGTAACTTATCACGAAGCCTGAGAAAGGAAATTCCTTCTATCCTGCTAATGTTAGACAACTTCATAAACGTAGTCTTTTTTGTTAATTATTATCTATACATGAGGGTTCAACAATAACGATTTGCCAGGGTAAACAAAAAGCAACATATGCAACAACAAAAAAAAATTAAAACATTTTTAAAAAACTGTCCCAATTGGGCATTTGGGGGGGGGGGGGGGGGTATGATTCCTTAAGGTCTCCAGTCAACAACAAAAAAAAAATTGCATAAAATATTTAAAACCTATATATAAATCTTAGAAAGACATAAAAATTTTAAACTTTGAGAGTCATTTGAACGGTTTTATTTTCTGAAGTTTAACTCATTAGGTTAGCAGGATGATTTGTGATGTTTATCGTGTTACAAAACCTTTGCTTATTTACAACAGGAAAAAAAAAATACAGAATAAAATAATAAAAGAAAAAGAATAAAAATGACAGAATAAATGACCATAACCATTTATTAGTTAGCGCTTATGTGAATAACACTCAAATACAAATATTTGTTCAGGACAGTAGAAATTTGGTTTGGGACAGTTAACTTTAGGCAACACAAATGGGCAAGCTGGGGAAATGGATGGGAACAGTGTGCACATTCAAAGTACTTTATTAAGAACACATACTCATTCATGCAAATATCTAAATCCAATCTAAAGCCAATCGTGTGGCAGCAGTGCAACGCAGAAAATCTTGATGATATGGGACACCTGCTTCACGTAAAGAGATTTTCACATCAACAAGCAAAATGTGATCACAGTGATTTTGACCATAGCACGAATACTGATCCACAACCGGTTTGAGTATTTCTATTACTGTTGATCTCCTGAGAGTTTTACACACAGCAGACTCTGGAGTTTACTCAGAATGGTGCAAGTTATGTAGAATGAAAAGTCTCTGATGAGGACGATGAATGTAGAATGGCCGAACTGGTTCACTCAGACAAAAAAGGCTACAGTAACAGAAAGAACAAGAACAAGGCTACGAGAACAGAAAGTCAAAGAAGCAGTTGACCAAAACTCAAAAGTTGATGACAGGGAAATGTTATCTGGTCTGACTCATCTCTTTCTACTGAGGCAGACAAAACTTGGGGTCATAACAGCACAAACCCATTGGCCTGACCGGCATCATGTTCACACTGCACGCAAGTGGACCTCATGTAAGGGTGTGCAGAATGTTTTCTTGGCACAATAAGAGCCCACTAATGCCAGTCAATCTTCACTTACATGCCATAGCCCATTAGAGTATTGTTGCTGGCCTCGTGTCCCTTAATTGCCACTATTCACACAGGCTACGTCCAGAATGATAATTTACCTTTTCACAAAGCAGATGTCATAGACATGACAAAACTTCAATGCTTTTCAGTGGCCTTCTCCAGTCATCAAATCTGAATACAAACTAACCAGTCTGGGATGATGTAGTATGGCAGATTCGAAGCATGAATGCGCTCCGGAGAAATCTACACCAAAAGCACTTATTTAAAAGACCGTAACTGTGTCTACTATATGTCTAACTATATCTAACCATGTCAACAGCAGAATCTCAGTGCGATCCAGGTCACAACAAAAGTGGAGGAAGGCTCTACCCAGCATTAGTAGTGTTCTTAATAAAGTGTTCAGTGAATGTATGAGAAACCGAAGAAACTGCCTCGTTTATTAGCATTAAAAAGCATTTCGATTTCCGTCTGGACCGCATGTAAAGGGCACAAGACCACAGAACGAGGCATTCCGGAATTCCTGAAATTCACTTTGCCACGGGATACGATTCCCCAACAATGGCATCAGTTCTGTCTAGACATGCTCTCACCAGTGTACTGTCCGGCAGGGTAGCAGCACAGGATGAATTCAGTCATTATTCTAACTGATAATCACATTAAAATGTAAATAAATTAATAAACTATATTCGGTCTTTTTCACTGTACAGATTAGGAGAGAGTTTTATGTGAGAAATGCAAATGCTACAAGCCACCAATATAGCCTAAAATCTTATTTGCGGTATCCAGCGGAAACACTGATTCTTATTTGGTAATAACTAGAGATGTCAAGAATACCACTTAAATAATCATGCTTAAATAGTAATGCTGGTCATTTATATACATTTTAAAATGAATTTGAACCCTATGAAGCACCATTAGTCTATAGCAAAGAGAACTGGTGAGGGGTGGGGGGGGGTAAACAACGCATCTTTGCTCATTACTGTGTGACAGTAGAATACACGCACATTAAACGTCATTGCAAGAATAAACAACATGACCGACATGCCATGCATTGCACCCAGAGCGGGTTAAGATCGACATGGTGTACGATCCATGCAATTGTGGTCTAAGGGCATTGCTCATAGGTCCAACAGCTGCAGTGATTAGTTAACAGGTAGTTATTATGTTCTAACGTCATGCTCTTCTCATGACAGGAATGTCTCAGATGTCTTCAAATGAGTGTTTCTGATTGTGCGTCTTTCATCTCCATTATGGAACTCTAGTCTGTGGATTATCAGTGTGCCTTGTATATCCGTACACTCAGTCCTGTCTAGTTCAGAATCTGTATCAGGTTAATAGTGTTATTCTGGTTCAAGGTTTCTTCGATTGTTTTCGTTCAGAATATTTTTTTTTCCTTTTTTATCTGAATTTTGGGCATTCTGCCAAGATATGTTTCATTGTGATTGGAACTGGCCGCGGTAAGATAGCATGGGTGCCTTTCTCTTCAACAGGTGTAGGTGGATGATTCGGGTATCACCGATTCTGCACCTGGTGACATTCACTTGCTCCCTTTTTGCTGAGAGTTTGCACCCCTTCTTCATTCGTCTATTGCTCAATGAGGCAGTAGCTTGCACAAATTAGGCGACATTTCTTTATGGGACATTTCATTTCGAAAGGTATGTAGATCGAAAAACTCCAACTGAGAAAGGGTGAAAGTGGAAGACAAAAACGCCCAAAATATGATAAAGAAGAAACCTTGAGAGGACCAAAACTCAAAAATGGACTAAACCTCCTTAGACAGCCTAGATGTTAAGTAAGAAGTAAACTATGTTAATGAATTCATACTTTTATAGTAATAGTTTAAATATATAGAAGCCAACTAAAAATGAAGAAACATTTTGAAGCGTAATAGAGAATATAAACGTATTCTGGTTCCAAAATATAGAGGAGGATGTAGGCATGTTGTTTACGATTACCATGCCATTTTACGTAAGGGACTTATATGGTCTCCGCAAGGAAGTCCTGGCATCAATCCCCACAGATACCGAGGGTCGTGTGTATAACTTTTTGGCATGTGCAGTGGAAAAACAGCCGTGCTGCTGCAGGTCTTCCATGTCCCTGTTGCAGATGCTGTGCTCAAGATTGCAAAGTGGAAATGTTCCAATATGCGTCACATGACTGTGAAATCAGGACGTTTGTGGTGTCTTCAGCTCTAGACTGCAGCACTCTCGGAGGCCATGAAATCAACAAGCCTGTTAAAACGTGTTGAAATGACCAGGTTCTTGCTAAAATGCACCCTGAACTGTGGTCCAAGGGATTAAGGCCAAGGGAAGATGAACAAGTGTTACTCTTTTGTCTGGATAACAGGGTAGAACATGCAAGGCCAAAACATGGTATACAGCAAACATTACATCAACCTTAATGGCGATAACAAAAGCCGTTCATGGGCTTCTTCGGGACAGACAAGTTGTTACATGGAAAATAAGAAACCCATCAAACTAAGTATGGCATGGTTCGCTTAGTGAAGTGATCTAGCACACATTCCACTGTGCTGTTTCCAGAAAAAGCAAGTGTGCTCACTTTCCACTGTCTGCTTTATGGGCAATTTTCATTGGAAGGATTTGTTTTGGGTTTACAACTTCTTTTCTCTAAATATACACACACGCACACACACACGCACACGCACACGCACACGCACACACTTTCACATGCACTCGCTCTCTCCCTCTCTCTTACACGCACATACACACGCAAGTACACAGACACACTTTCTCATGCACTCTCTCTCCCTCTCTTACATACTCACACACTCCCTCTCTCTTACACACTCTCACACACAAACACTCTCGCAGTCATACATACATACACACACGCACCGTGAGTGAGTGTGTGTGTGTGTGGTGAGAGACAGAAAGGGAGCGAGAGTGTGTACAGTTTGCTTTGCATTGCAGATTTGGGGATGGTTGGAATTTCCTCTCGTGGCTGGAACACAATGGCTCCCAGCCTGTACAGTGATAGCACAAAGCCAATAATAAGCTCTTTGTCATGGCTTTCACCATCACATGGCAGACACAGCGTAGCACTAGCAACGCACCGATCTGAATGGGACCTGAAACAGAACACAACAGCACCACTACTCGCCGTATCAAACCGATTTGATGTTGCCCAGGTGTGTTTCAAACATTTGAATTGTGTTATTCCTAAACGTGACACTGTACATACCGGTTCTCTCAGTTTTACAATGGGCATATGTTCCAACTAATCGTAAAACGAACGCGTCAAAAAAAAAAAAAAAAAAAACAAGGACTTGAATATACATTACATAACACAGCGTAATCTTAAACATTCTAAAAACGCTACAGTTGGGCAAATTCAATCAACACAAAGGTTGTTTTATACAAGTGCTGACTATGTCATGTAATTTACTGAATTATTTATTGAAACTGAAAAACTCTAACAAAACGGTTTTCATCACGACCACGGCTTTTCCTCACCAAATTTCCCAGAACTCATCACTTCCTACGCCACACACTCTTGATTTCGTCATTTAGCACTGGAGAGCATCGTACCATGTATCGCTTGCCCTGAGTATTTATGTGTGTTATTGGTTTCACATTATAAAGTTGAAAAACGTAAACAGAGTCTTTGTAAAATGGGAAATTACGTGTACTGGCAACTTGTCTTGTTAAGGCTACAAACCTACATAGTTCATGGTACAGCATGGTACTGCCAAGTTGCCGAGTATAAACCCTATAAGGATACTCTAGAAGTACTGGGATACCGACACATTACACCAGCTTTTATGACGCCTCATTTTAAATCCAAATACATTACTATGGACTTGGTCCCCCTTTGCTGCTTTAACAGTGTCCACTCCTCAGAGAAGATTTGCAACTGCGTCTGTGGGGATTTTTTGCCCATTTGTTTAGAAAAACATTTGTGAGGCACTGATGTTGGATTAGAGAGCCTGACTTGCAATCAGCATCATACCAAAGGTACTTGGGCCACTGAGGGTTCCTTAAAACCAACTGAGCATAATTTAAACATCAAAGTCTACCTGAGTATTGTTGCTGACCACGTCAATCCCTTTATGACCACAGTGCACCTTCTTCTGATTGCTGCTTCCAACAAAATAACGCGTCATGTCACGAGGCTTAAATAATCTCAAATAGGTTTCCTGAACATGACGATGAGTTCAGTGTCCTCAAATGGTTTCTACAGTCACCCGATCTTGATCCAACAGAGCACCTTTGGGATTCACATCGTAGACGTTCAGCGGGACAAATCTGTAGCAAATGTGAGATGCCACCACAGACCAAAATCTCTAAAGAATTTCCCAGCACCCTGTTAAATTTACAGTACAAAGAATTAAGGTAGTTCTAAAGGCCAATGTGTACATGATATAATGGCCAATCATTGCGCGCGCACGCACACACACACACACGATTCATTTTGCAGCCCAACCAAAAATCCACCCCCCCATCTTCATGTTTTTGAGCTGCACTAATGACATGCACTGGAAAGTAGTGAGCATGAAAACGGGAGAAAGTCCTAATGGCTTCCCAGAGCCATCAGTCTGGGCGCCTTTGGGCTACACTTCACTGGATGTGCTGCATTAACAACTGACCTACTCTGAACCCAGCGAACTCAGTGAAAACAAACTAGGAGGAAAACACCAGCCTTTGGGTTCCTGTCACTATAGATATACATTCCAAGTAGTTATGGGAAGCAAGTCTTGAAGTCGTGCATGACCGAGAGACAAGAGAAAAACATTACAACAGCTTCTCGATGCCTTTCTACAGACCACACAACACCTGCATTAATTACAGCCCAGAATGCCTACAATAACAAGAGCAACTGATTCTCAGTTACTGACTATCAGTAAACAGTCTAGTTTAGAAGAAGGTACTGCCTGGGCGTGAATCCTGGTCTCTGTGGTGGGTTATGGAGTCCATTTCTATTAGTATATTATTAAATTCTACTTATATTTACAACCTAATACAACAAATATAACATTTACATTATGGTGAAATATACTCTTGATAAAATAGTGGGCTATTGTTATCTCCTCACAGCTTAATAGACAGCTTTAAGTCACTGCCTGGCCACTGCCTATATTGACTTGGTATGTTCTTTCTGTGTCTGTGTGTGTGTGTGTCTGTGTGAGAGAGAGAGAATTTTCTCTGGGTACTCCGGTTTCCTCCCACATTCCAATGACATGCATCAGTTGATACAAGTCAGTTTGTGTCTCTGAAGTGTCCCAGTATGTGCAAGTGGGTGCATGTGCCCTGCAATAGAGTGCCATATTGTAGCAGTAGTTCCCACCTTGCACCCTGTGTCAAGGTCAGTATCCCTATCACAAGCACACAAAAGGGGCGGTTTTAGTACTTATTAAAGAGGATGCATTAGGACATCAAAGGTTATAAAACCAGGAAACCCATAAAAAAAAAACCCACACATCTCATTATGGTAATACTAATAATAAAAATAAATAATAACAACCGTACTCATTGTTGCTGTAGTTAAAAAAAGATAAAAGTTTTAAGTAGGCATAACTACAATATTTCACAAATTATTTTATTATATATTTTCACGGGAAGATACTTCGTTAAGCAAAGTAGTTTTGCAACACAGTCGTTAACGTCTAAACCACTGGCTAAATTGGGCCCAATTAGTCATTTTCCCCTCCCTGGTATCATGTGACTCGTTAGGGTTACAAGGTCTCAGGAGTAAATGAGAAGTAGGTGTGTAACATTTGGTGTCATCGCTCTCACACACACACACACTCTCACACTGGTCACTGGAAGATCAACATGGCACCTCATGGTAAAGAACTCTTGGAGGATCTGAGAAAAAAAAGAATTGTTGCTCTAAACAAAGCTGGCCTAGGTTATAAGAAGCTCATCACCACCCTAAAAGTGGGCTGTAGCACACTGGCCAAAATCATACAGAGGTTTAACAGGACGTGTCATATCTTCTGTGTGGTGAGGGGTGTGCTCACACTTGTGAGATACTGTAAAAAAAAAAAAAATACACTGCTCAAAAAAATTAAGGGAACACTCAAATAGCACATCCTAGATCTGAATGAATTAAATATTCTCATTGAATACTTTGTTCTGTACAAAGTTAAATGTGCTGACAACAAAATCACACAACAACCATGAATGGAAATCAAATTTATTAACCAGTGAAGGCCTGGATTTGGAGTCACATACAAAATTAAAGTGGAAAAACACACTACAGGCTGATATAACTTTGATGTAATGTCCTGAAAACAAGTTAAAATGAGGCTCAGTGTTGTGTGTGACCTTTGCGTGCCTGTATGACC
>JAUZST010008095.1:0-13760 GCA_034779995.1 Parotocinclus haroldoi | reverse complement strand
CTGTTAAATATGCACATTCTCGAGCTCTGATTGGCTAATGATCAAAATAACTCATGAATATTAATGAACATCGGTCTGCGCTTTATAAATAGCTTATGAATATTAATAAAGCGGAGCGGTTTCAAGTAACGTTATTGGACAGGGCTTGCAAACCCTCTACAATGGCGACACGGGTGGAAAGAAAAACAGCACGTACACGCAAAAGGACTTTCTGCTTCTCACATTCATCACCCGTGTCGAACTTGGGGCTACAAATCGAAGCCAATACGTTTCCATAAAGTAAGTCACGTGAGTAAAACGTGCCCTTGCACAGGTTGCTCCTGCTGCGGCACTAAATATAAATATTCATTCATTCATATAGCCTTAACTGTAGCTACGTCATCCTGGTGAGGGTGGTAGTTTGGTGCCTATCAAGGGGGCAGAAAATTAAAAGAGGGCACACCCCAACGCTCCTTCACTCATGCGTGTACAGTCCCTCATATGTAGAGGGCAATGAGCGTAGCCAGCGTACCGCCCGGCATGCATTTGGGAGGTGGAAGGACACTAGCAAGAACATACCAAACTCAATTCCAGTGACTGTATGAGCCACATACATTGATATCTCAGATCATATCAAGCTCCAGTAATAATTTAAGAAATAAATAAATAGAGCTGGATTTTATTCTCAGTAATTGGATTTCTCGGTGTGCGTTAACACGTCTCAGTCGGCTTTCTCAGTCTGCTCAATTCACGCAAACAAAGCCCAGAAGTGGCTAGCATAATCAAACAGGGTTGCCAGGTCCAGGTATTATAATATCTCTTACTTCTTTTGTGCTTGTTCCCATAGACCTGGATGCTTATTTCTCTTGTGGGCCCTGGCAACCCTAGAATTAGGAGTGGCATTCAGGAAACAGCTACCAAACACATTTGGGGAGACTCGGAAACGCAGTACATGCATGAGAAAATTAAGACATGCTTCATTTCGTTATTGAAGTTTAAAGCACTCACTCCTTTACACACCCCAACGGTGTGTGTACGGCAATCCTACTGGCCTGTTTTGCGGTACGAGTGGAAACCTGGAAACGTGGATCAACAGAGCATCAGCACCGACACACCAGGCCTTCCTGTCACTTTATCAGTGAGAATTACTTGAAAAACAGGTTCTGGAGTAGGAGGAAGAAGGAAGGATTTTTTTCCCCCCTATTCTATCGTAATGTCATTGTACTATAATGTCTGCTTGCTGGCATGCTTTTGTCTGAGTTGAACAAGTTAGTATAATAAGAAGTCAGTGGTTTGGGTAATGCTGTGGTTTAACAGCCCACCACCATGGTGTCCTGGGATTGAGCCACCTCCCACTTAGGCACGTCATACCAGATCTACTGGCTCTGTCTGAGGGAGAGAAGGCCAGCCAGGGGATCATCCCCTGGTTCTACAACAAAGATCCCTACCTGCCTGCAAAAACCCAATGGCTTCTCATCATAGAGATAGAGAACATTTTCTCACCGGTGTCTACACACACACTACAGTATGCCTAATTCATTGCTGTGCAAACAGGAAAAGTGTGATCTCCGAACTCATTACAGTGAACCTGAGCTCAGCGTGAGCCTTCACAGTTATGAAACAACACCAGTGAGTATTAGCGGGGCACACAGCACCCACATCATTGCCTTTCCACCTGCCATCTCCAGCTGGGCCAAGAACACCTAAATAGAAAACAAAACCAAAGCAGCCTTTGTGAATACAGACCTCATCATCCAAGTGTCATCCAAATCCAGACGTGGCTAAAAGCAATGGAGTCCAGCGGTTGTGAGCTTGACACCATTTCATCTTTAAATTCACTAGTTCATTAGAGCGACTTATAACTGGCATCTTTATTGTTGTAGTACTCGAGTCCAGTCTGGTCTTGACCTCATTCGGACCCGGAGTAAGGTGGACCGGGAAATTGCTGAGACCAGCCGAGTCCGATGCGTCTGTCTGATGCAATGTTAATGATAAACATTTTTCTATCGATATTGAATAAAAACAATCCATTTAAACACAGTAAATCATTCCCTGATCTATGTGATTAAATAAAAGCTATATATATAAAAAAAATTAAATAAAACCTGCACAAGTTTCCAACCAATTTATTTAAAGTAGTCCTGACATTAATAAGTACACAGGCATTTTTTGCTCCTTTTGTTTTGTTAGGATAGTTTATGTTTGAGGGCATATTTAATAATAAATATGAATAGAATAGATCTAATTGTTTACATTTAGATGTGTTTATATGGAACACACACACACACACAGTTTTGCTTTTCTTTTCTTTTTTTGCACAAGTTGTATCCTCATCAGCACAAGAATGACATGAAATCCTGACTATTTTAAACCAACCTTTCTTACCTTTCTGATCACAATGCAGGAAAGCTCTGTAAACCTGCTCAATGTCACCTAAATCGCCGGGTGAGAACATTTTCTAAACAAAGGCAAACCAGAGTCCAAGGGTTTGAAAGTTAACCAACCGCCTGAAATCCCCAAATGATGTAACCACGTACTAAACAGCAACTATAGCTCAGTAACCACACCCCCCCCCCCAACACACACACACACACAGTAATGTCACTCATCAGTCTGAAGTGATTAACTCCGAGTTTCTTTTTAATTTGTTTAACAAGCCCAAATAAGAAAGAGTTGGCACAGTATGGAAAACAAAGCAAATGTAAAGAATATGCAGTGTTTCTTACATTTACTTGAACCAAATTAATATTCAGAATATGAATGCTTTTTGTCTGGTCAACTTCATTATAGTTGTTAATGAACATCTAGCGCATTAACATAATTCAGGGCTAATAATGAGGTTGAAAAACAATACAATAATAATGGTACAAAAGCAGCAACAACAAAAGGCTGAGTCTTTAAGAGTAGAGAGGGGCAGAGGATCTCCAGTTTCCCAACAAATGCACAAAATATTGAAACGTAAAAAAACCAAACGGATCTCAGACGGCTATTTCTCCCTGTACGGCGTATAAGATCATTACATGAACCAAATAAGTCTAGTCTAGTCAGATTTATTTATATAGCACTGTCTCCAGGCAGCTTTGCAATATTAGATTATCGCCTAAGCCCAAATTGAGCAAGCTTAGGAAACAGCAAACAGTGGCAAGAAAAAAACCCTTCCTTTATTGTAAGGGAAAAAAAAGATAAATTATCAAAAAAAAAATCAAGGAAGAAACCTTGGGAGGACCAAGACTCAAAAAGGGACCCGACCTGCTTAGGTGTCCTGGATCTGGATGAACGTTAGTGTATAAAGAGTAAAAGGGGACGACCTTAAACTAAAGGACCTTAAACTGCTTCAAGGATTGTCGTTCATCAATAAATACCTCTTCTGATAAATACCACTTCAAACTTCAGTGTACAAAAAAGGAGCCTCATGTTAAGGATGTCCTGAAGCCCCGCCCACTATTCAGAGCTCAGAGGCATCTAGGATGGACCGTCACCCGGTGGAAATGGGGGTTGTGCTCAGAACAATCAGTGTTACACATCTGCTTTGGATCAAATGGATGCCGTGTGCTCTGGACCAATGACGAAAAATGGACCCAAAACAAACAAAAAAAAAAAAACGAACCCTGGTGGACTGCTGCAAGAAGAATGGGACTAAATAACACATGAAAGAGCAAACTGTTCGGTATCCTTGGTGTGATATGGGAACATTACCCACTCATCTGTTTGTAAAAAATATTTGACATACTGTCCCAGCTGGCTGTAGATATGGTTCAACAGGCATACCGAACAAGATTTTGTTAAAACGGTGACTCTGCGTTCGCTTGCTTGCTCGGTGTATAAAGTCTTCATACAGCTTAATGGCATTAGTGCACCCAAATGAACAAAAGGCAGTTCATCGTTTTAGAAAACATATTTATTGGCATTATTTGGTCCATTGCTTGTGGTTGAATATAAAAAGAGAATTATACCGAGGGCAGAAAAGGGATAAAAAATATATAGATTTGCTTCCAGAGTTAAGAGTAAGGCATAAGGTTCACCCAAGTGAGGGACAGGATTACGCGAAACAAACACGGTCCCTTATGTGCTACAAGGCCACTAATGAAAGGAGTCGTAATTGTCATTTTGCACTTGGCAGACCTCTTAAGCTTGTGAAAGTGATCGGAAATGAAATGTGTAAACATAAAGAGTGCATAAGAACACCACGCGACACTGTACTTTATTATAATGTTTCTGTTTTTTACAGGAACAAGCAAGAATTGCTCACAGCTCAAAATTAATCAGACCTCAGTCCAACTGACATGACTGGCCTGACTGGTGATTTGGGTCAGTCATAAAGCTGCTGGCCGTCTGTTCAGGTCATGTTCAATACCGAAAATCATGTCGGTCTGAACCACTGACACTGGGATCCCGGTGAGATGAGGCTCCCTGGGAAGGCATTGTTTTTTGTCAGTATTATTGAGTTTAATAACCTCAACAATAAGGCCTATCGCCGTATCGGACCACGGACAAATATGAGATAATATGCTGAGGTTTCCCTTGATTCATATAGAGAAATATGTCAGTAAACAGAAGACAAACATTCCCTTTGGATAAATGAAGGCTATCCCTGATCATAAAAGGCACTGTGATTATCACTGAAGGCACGGCGGCTGCGAAGGATGAGAAACCGAAAAGAAACCGAATTCAGAAAGAATTTTCTTCTCCTTTGCATCAGTATAACGTAGAAATGTGAGAGTGTTGCTAGAAAGCCTGGACAGCAGATAAAACGGCCACACTTAACGATAAACTGTAAACTAGTCAAATGTGTCTTTGTGATTCCACAAGAAGGTTTTGTATCGTTTGCATTTTAGCGATTCCGGTTCCACATTTCGATGACATCCATCCATTCATTATCTTCCGCATAATTCACACCCACCCGGCAACTCTGGGTGCAAGGGCAGGAACATCCCTAGACGGGGCGCCAAATCCATCGTAGGGCACACAAACACAGTCACACACTAAGTAGTAAGGAGTAACCCGTGAGGACACGGGGAGGAGATGACTCATGCGGCTCGACCCTGGGATGGAACCCGGGATACCCACCGATCCACCGTGCTGCCCCAGTTCAGACGAAAAAAAGGGTGAAAAACTGCCAAATATAGTAATTATATAGTACACTATAATATGGTGTGAAAATTCATCATTCATTAATTCATTTTCTTATCTGCTTATCTTAGTCAGGGCTACAACGGAGCTGGTGCTTAACCAGCAACACAGGGCACAAGGCAGGAAGAACTCTACACAGGGTGACAATCTAATCTATCGCAGGGCACACACACGCACGCACGCACACAGACACAGACACACACACTAAGGGCACTTTAGAGACACCAATAAACCTAATATGCATGTATTTGGGATGTGGGAGGGAACCGGACTGCCCTGAGAAAACCCACGCAGACACAGGGAGAACATACAAACCCCACCCAGGTGGAGCCCAGGGTGGGGATCGAACTGGGGCTCTCAGGGCAGTCCTAAACTCTGCATCTGTCTTTATTTCAAAAGTAATCGTTTTACTTTGAGCTTTTTACTCGCCATTTTAAAACCGTTAAGTAAAAAGTTTAACATTGTTTAATGTTCTATAGTGGTGACCTAACAAAACCAAACCTCTCCTACTCATGAGAAGTAATCTCTAGTGCTGAAATGATAAACCTGTGATAAAGGAGTATCATCAAACAAAACAATGCATATAGAGCTCCCATATCCAAATCATTACCCAAGGCATTTCCAGGAATGGGGTGCATTCAGATAAATAACGGGTTTTGACTCGATTTGGACTGGAATACTGTCTAAACACTGTCTGATTAAAGAAAACTGCAGACAAAACAAAGACCAAACTTAAAACAATGAAGCAACTGGGTCAAGGGAATCCATCAAAGGAACATTTCAGGAAGAAGAACGTCCCACAAGCATAATCGGTCTGCCAAGATGCGCGGCGTCTTAACAGCCGTGTCTTTTCCGGGACTGAAGATAATCATAGCATAACACGGATTCATTTGGGTGTCATTTCATTTACCAGAGCTTAGGGCTCGAATCAGGGTTTGGACTCGCTATAGAATACAGGTTTGAAGAACAGAAGATGAAGTCTGATTTTAAATTGTAGTAATCAGGTTACATTGTTTTAGAATGCTTTTCTATAATAATAATGACAAAAAAAAATGTAACAACACTTGCATTGCATCATAGAGTGTGGAAACGGGAATGAATAAGTGTGTGTGTGTGTGTGTGTGTGTGTGTGTGTTTAGTTCAGCAGGAGGAAGCCGTACTTCCCAAAATCTTCGTCGTGGGGGGCGATTAGCTTGTTGGCGCGAGCTTTCTCTAGCCTCCTTCGTAGGAAGTCTCGCCTCTGGTGCCACTCCTGGAGCTCCTCCTTACTGTGGGCGAAGTCGCAGCTCACGCCCTCGGTGCAGCCGCCCTCCAATCTATCAGACATGATGATGATGATGATGATGATGATGATGATGAGAATCAGGGCTGGGATTTGACGGCCCTTCATATTGCAGCATTTCTAGCTCATTCTCACTTCCTGTAGACAGCCCTAAAACAGTGCTGCTTACTCCAGAGCCGTCACACTAAGCACATTTCATTGCACCTTGGGCGTCACTATATTTGGCCCGCGAGGCAATGTCAAATTACTATTACTGGAGCCGGCCCGCGGGTATTATACAGCGGCGCGTTCACCGCTAATACCACAAATCCCATAATGCCCTCCTGTTGTTTTGGTGCTGACGACAGCATTAGCGCGCTCCCGTTTCGTCCACCCGCGGCTTTTCTTGCTATTCAAAGGCCTGAATGGTTGATTCGTTCATTATTGCTGTTTCATTTTCAAATTTATTAGCGTGTGGAAAAAAAGTTCATTTTGATCTTTACCTCAGAAAGCTGCAAACAGTAAAGAGGGACACAATTTTTATTTAAGTATTCCTTAATATGCCCTTAATATGGTTTTTTTTTGTATTTTTAAATTCGATTTTGCACGTCTGCACTATTGGTCCATATTAAATTCTTCATATTAGCATCCTTTTCGAGCTAGAACTGTTTAATGATTTAAAGACGCTCCACCCATCAGCAGTGAGTGAGTGAGTGAGCGAGCGAGCAGTACAGGCTGATATATACGCTCAACGGACACTTTATTAGGTACGCCTGTTCAGCGGCTCACTGAAACATGGAATCAGCCACTCGATGCATTTCGGCGTAGACGTGATCAAGAATGGGGAAGAAAGGGGATTTAAGTGACTTTGAACGTGGCACGGTTGTCTGATCTGAGTATTTAAGAAACTGTTGACCAAGGTATGAAGAAGATAGGCTCTTATATGTCACACTCTAAAGCAGATGGGCTACAACAGCATAGCATCGCCTAGGAACAGAGAACTGAGGCTACAATTCACACGAGACACCAGGAGGAAATGTTTCCAGCACCTTGGTTGAATCTATGTGACAAAGAACGAAGGTATTTCTGAAGGCAAAAGGGAGTCCAAGCCGATACCAGCAAGGTGTGCCTAATAAAGTGGCCAGTGAGTGTAGAAGACTGATATAGTGCGGTACCTGGGACAGAGGGAGAAGCAGTGGCCAGGGAAGCGGTGGATCCAGGTCAGACACTCGTCCTCTCCAGCATCGCTCAGCACTCGCTCTTTATGCCTCTCAGACGAGATGTGCTGCTGCCACTGACGCTCGCTGTTACTGTGTTTCCCGCACAGCGGGCAGTGAAAGTCGTCCTGCAACACCGACACACACACACACACACACACACACGATTCTGTAAATATATCACATGTACTGTGGTATCTCGTTACTCGTCGTTAATTCGTTACAGATGGCTCGTCAAGAACTGAGAATGACGAGTACTGCCAACTTTTATCATAATAAATAATGTGAACTGAACGATTCCGTTCCAGATCCTCCAAAACTCCCCCTGTATACGTCGTTCTATACATTAAATGAGTTCATGTACATGATCTCCCTGATTTAGGATGGGGAAATGTTCAGATAAATCCATCATTAGTTAAATGGATCATTAACCGGGGAGTTTGGGCGGCACGGGGGCTCGGTGCCTCACAGCAAGAAGGTCCCGGGTTCTGTCCCAGGGCGGGGTGGCCTGGGTCCTTTCTGGGTGGAGTCTGCATGTGTCCCCCCCCCCTGTTTGCGTGGGTTTACTCCGGGTACTCCGGTTTCCTCTCACAGCCCAAAGACACATCTCTAAAGTGGCTTTTAGGTTAACTGGTGTCTCTAAAGTAACTCAGTGTGTGACTGTGTGTGCCCGACGATGGATTGGCATCCCATCTAGGGTCGTTCCTAGCCTTGCGTCCAGAGTTGCTGGGTGGGCACCGGCTGGCCCGCGGATTAAGCGGAAGAAGTTTGATGTACGATTGTCTCCGAGGACGCTCAAGCTTCTTACTGGCTTTTAATTGACTGCACTTACACTACGGCGCCTGTAGATTCAATTCAATTTTATTTCCATAGCGCGCTTTACAATCGTACATTGTCTCAAAGCAGCTTTACGATATTATATGATCTTAAAGGGCCAATCCCAAGCTGAGCAAGCCCAGGGCGACAGTGGCAAGGAAAAACTTCCTGAAAGAGGTAGGAAGAAACTTCAACAGGGGACCCGACCTCCATGGGTGGATGGAGATTCTGCCTCCTGAGATAAGTACATTCATGTTTAAAACAATAACAATAACCTACAGTTGGCCACAGTATACATTTGCTAAGAAACTGTCATGTAATTTAGCAAGTAATTGATTGTAAGAAAAAAAATAAACACTTTTCAATTCAATTTTTACTTTTGATTTCCTTTCAGGTCGCTAAACTAACCATGAGGACTCATTTATCCTAAGAATAGAGCACTGTAGATGTAAAAATAAAGAAAAACACGATAAACGCGAAGAAGAGAACTATGGTGCAAACGATGATTCACAAAACTGAGCCAATGAAGAGGAACGAGACACAAGTTACCACTGTTTATACAAACCATTTGGGATCAGTGGGAAGCAGGTTCGAGGAGGTTCGTGGAATGGATCAGCCATCAGTAATATAACTTGAGGGTGTTTTCATTTGTTCTTATTGCATTCGCCGTTTTAAGTGAACTTTAAAAGTGGACTCCGTTCTCCATCTAGTCCTCATCAGCACTAATGAGATAACTCAGATACCAGCTGTGTAACACTGAATTATGGGTAGCGTAGTCATCTTCTGATGCTGCGTTTTGGCTCATTTGCATATCAAAACATGAAAAAGGAAGTGTTTACGAAGACCGAGACTCTGAGTTCCTGTCAAATGGACAAAACTATTTGGGATTTCCAACACCGTGCAACAATTAATACAGTTTTAAAATCCAAGTAATTGTGGGGTGAGGGCCTTGCTCAGGGACCCAACTGTAGCCGAGGTGGGATTAAACCCTGGCCCTTCTGGTCCTTCTGATCCATAGTCCAGTACCCCCCAGAACCACTAGGCCACCACAGTCCCACACAGCCGTTATTCCCGTATTTAGTTCCACAGAAACAGGACTGATTTACATCACTCAGAAACACACTACTGACCGTAGGTTCGGCAAAGTCCGTTGGCATGGTGATCTGCTTCTCCTCTACAGACTGGGGTGCAGGCGCAACTTCAGCTCGTTTGTTCTGATTGGACATCGTTAACCAGAGGTCGTAAGCCTGCTGCAGGTCCCGCACTGCAAAGCACACGGCCTTTTAGTTTCATGAAACATGACTGTAAGGTTATCGATCTGGAACTTCACACTGCTGCTGCAAATCGGGTATGAATCATGGAGATTGGGAAGCTGCTGGATTGTTTTGGATTAAGAACAGTGCGTGTCAGAGAGGTGCACTGATACTCAGGTTCTACACACGTGACACTCAATTGGCTGATTTAACGACGATTTAGACATGCATGCTAGAAAATTGAGACTCGACTCGGCCTCGCCTTTTATAGGCCATGTTCACACAACAGGCAAATTTTCTCACCAAATCCAATTTGTAGTCCGTCCACACTGTTTTTTTTAATGTGACAGACCTTCATCTGAACAGTTCACGCTCTGAAACTGATGCGCGTGTGTGTGTGTGTGTGTGTGTGTGTGTGTGTGTGTGTGTGTGTGTAAAAGAGCAATGCATCACGTGACCCCCTTGTCCTGCTTGAGATAATCACTCAAAATGGCCTGAATGCCACATAGGAAAGTGTGCAGATCGGAATTGGAAACGTCCGGTTCCGTGTGTTTTCCGTGCAGCTCCAAATATTAAATCATCTGTGTCACGTGATATAAAAGGTGAGTGTGGGCCTTCTGTGTAAACATAGCCATAGCCTTATGAATCAACTCAGAGACTTAGCATGGAAACTCAAAAGAGTCAACTCGGACTCACATGTCAGAGACTCGAGCCTCAACTCGGACTCACATGCCAGAGACTCGAGCCTCAACTCGGACTCACATGCCAGAGACTCGAGCCAATCATCCGAGTCTCAACTCAGACTCTGGGCCTGAAGACTTGAGAATGAACTCGGATTCCAGAGACATGAGACTCTCATACCTCTCACACTCTCAGACTCGTACTCGCACACCAGGGAGTCAACTTAAGACTTGACTCGACTTGGGTTCGTTTGCCAGAGACTCAGGGCTCCACTTGGACACACATACCAGGAACTCAGCTTGGACTCATGAACATGCATAGCTACTGCACTTTTTAGTTAACTGCTGCTAAACATAAACGTTTTTCCTCTCTAAAGCAGACCTAGCATATTTCAGAGTGATCGCTTTTCTTTATTATTATTAATAATAATGATAATAATAATACTTAAGACTAAACTGTCTGTGTGAAACAGAACAGAATGTGAAAAATCTGTATCATCGCTAAGGTCACACTGATAATGCAGGTATAAACTGGTAGTTGTATGAGGCTTGTTTCTGGAGAAAAGAAAGAGATATTACAGCCAGCGTTCTTCATGTAGGTCCACAGTTCTTTCTCCTCCTGGCTGTGAGCGAATGAACAGTTCCCGATGTAATGGCACTTCTTCTGCTTCAGCACATGAACACAGATCTGCAGAGAACACAGAACGTATTAGAGGCTCGGTCAGACCGGTCCTAAGCAAAACTCTGGGCAACACGGGGCTGGTTAAACGATTTCAACCTGCAGGGCACAACCAAACACGACACGTTTCAGCTCATTTTATTGCTTCTGTTTTAAACTAGGCGTCGATTTGAGTTGATTTGATTTGATTTGACTGAGCGCGCATTTGGCCGCTAATCCAGAACTCTAATGAATTCCAATTCGAATTAATTCTGTCGCACTTTTTACGGTAAAGACTGGATTCAAAGCGGCTTTACAAACATTTAGGCCCACAGCTCCTGATGGCCAAGCCTACGGTGACAGTGGCAAGGAAAAAGTGATCAAGTGACGAAGAAGAAACCTCGAGGAGCAGCCTAGATGCTACACTTAAGAAATAGGTGCGATGATGAAAAAAAAAGTTACGATCACAGAGACACCGCTTACGTTCTTCTGTATGCACGTGTCTAATAACCACAGTGCATTCTTTGAACACCAGAGGGCGCAATCAGCATACATACAGCATCCTACGTATATTATTACGGGGTAATTGGGTGACGGAAACTGAAGGGATTTTGGGATGTTTAGTGATGTTTTTACAAAGATATTTGATATTTGATTTTCTTTTTTTCTCACACAATTGAAGTTGTCTGACCAAAAAAGTTGTCTATCCTTTTCAGTGATTTTACTTGAAGGAGACTTAAAACGTACACTAAACGCGCATATCGTTTTCATTTGTTTAGCCTGAAGAATTAAAAAAGGAACGCCTTTTATTGAACGCAATCAATAATCATGGGAAAATCAAATCGTGAACTCAGTACTGTGAATCGAATCGTCCATCATCATACCCCTAGTAAGAAATAAACTAAATTGCCTACAGTATCTCACAAAAATGAGTACGCAAATAAGTCGTAAATGAGACGGTCACTCAGGTTATTTAAGACCGGATCCCAACATTTGTGGGCAGTATTTCAAAAAAGATTCCTAAAAAACAACTTTTATAGGCTACAGTTGAAGTGAATAGGGGAGCTTGGTCCAGATGCCAAGGGGATCCTTGGACAGTCTGAAATAGCTTGATCAGGAATGATCTTTATGAAAGGGTAGGGGCCAAAAAAAAACACTTTTTCCGGAAGGGGAATGGGCGAAGAGGCTGAGATGTGCTACAGGATCCAGATGTGCTACAGGTTCCAGATGTGCTACAGGTTCCAGATGTGCTACAGGTTCCAGATGTGCTACAGTTTGAAATGCTTAGGTCCAGTCTTCGACAATATATTAAATATGGTCGTTACACCATTTCTAAAACAACAAATCCAACTGCTGGACTTTGTGTAGGTGACTGTGTGAGAGACTCACATCATACTGCTGAGGGTACGTCTTTGCAAAAGGCAGATGTCGAACAGCCACCCACTTGTCTCTGTCGAGGGACTTGACCAGGAGGATCCTCCTCTCCTTAATCCAGCTGCACAGTGACAGAAGGAAACATTAAGGATTTACATTTACAGCGTTTGGGACAGCCACTAATCCAGAGCATCACCGCCCGCAGCCCTTTTTTTATACAAGACTAAGTAAAACATGGCGTTTTTTTTTTTTTGTTTGTTTTTTTCATCTTCATGCTTTTGTCGTTCTCCCTCCTCTTCCAGAACTACAAAGCCATCTTACTTGCTAATTAAATGTTCAGGTTTGGGAAGATGTTATAGATAACTGTACAGTTATGAATAATTCATTACATTTTAGTAAAAGCTGAAATTTGAAGTGTAACTGGATAGAGAGGCTAAATAAAGAAAAAAATGGTTTCAGCTCTTGTGAGAGATGGTGAAAAACTCCATGCTCTTTTCTAGGTTTTGCTCTGAAGACCATTACACCGAATGTGACATAAAAATGCAAAACATCCGGGCAAACATATTCGGAAATATACGTTTTATTTACTTTTGCAATTTGACCATGGTGGTGAATAAAACGTATATTTCCGAATATGTTTGCCCCGATGTTTTGCATTTTTATGTCACATTCGGTGTAATGGTCTTCAGAGCAAAACTTACAATCCGAGCGAGGGTCCCTCAATACTCCAATACTCCAGGGTCCCCCAGTGACAGCCTGACAGGTTCAATTCTCCAGTAAATATTCCAGTGGGACCAAGGTGGGTTAGCATTTAAAGTTAAGGGTCTAGGGTTTGAATCCCGTTTCTTGGTCCTTTAGCATGGCTGTTATTATAACTAACTGTAAAATAAACCCTTGTGTTACCTTTGGGTGTGTGCTTTTGTGTGTGTGTGTGTGTGTGTGTGTGTTAGGGACCTGTGGCGTGCTTTAGCGCTGCAGTATTTCAGTCCTCTTTCAGGTTCGCTGGCCAGTCCTACATTCCAGCACTGACCACATACAAACTTCATCATCAGACGCAGCTCAGAGCCTTTCGCTGCTGATACACATCCAGTTCCACCAGCTCGTCCAATCCCCGTCTTTCCATTCTGCTCCACCCCTTTATCAACCGCCTCCACTTTCGCAGTAGTTCCATTGGTTTGGGACTGAGAGCTGTTCATTGGCTAAGGCAGAGACATTTTATTAATATATATATAGATAGATATTCATATTCATTTTGAAAAATCCCCTCATTTTTGTGAGCAGTGTATATATATTTAAACACACACACAGACACATGGACACACACAGACACACACAGACACACACAGACACACACAGAGACACACAGAGACACACAGAGACACACAGAGACAC
>JAUZST010008094.1:0-13760 GCA_034779995.1 Parotocinclus haroldoi | reverse complement strand
AGTAGTTCTTGTTTGTACGTTCGCTATACGTGTATATCACACAATAAAGGTTTAATAAACATTTAATATGTTACATACATTATAGCATACGTCTTGTAACATAGGGCATGTTCATTTAATCGAACCAAATTCGATTAGGACCAAAACAATCGTGTCCCGATGTGGTCCGATTAACCGGATTCGACTGTATACAGTTTTATGTATACTAAGTGGCCTGGTTGTGTCAACATGTCATGAATTATTTCAGACTACGATAAGAAGTAAACAGCTGCTAAATCCCTATATATTATACACAAATTGATCACAACATGAGGTACACCTTCCATGTTTTTTCACTCATTGTCCATGTTATCAAATCCACTTACCGTATAGAAGCACTTTATAGATGTACAATTACAGACTGTAGTTTCTCTACATACTTTATTCTTTCCCTTTACTCTGCTCTCCTTTGGTCAGGACCATCACAGACCTGTTACTGGGTCTCAGCACTGCAGTGACACTGATGTGGTGGGGGTGTTTAAGTGTGTGTTTTGCTGGTATTAATGAATCAGACACTGCAGTGCCGCTGGAGTTTTTAAACACAGTGTTCACTCAGTGGGAATTCTATTAAACACAACTACCAAAATTGCTCAACCGTCTAGGTATAAATTCAAAAACAGTAACTCATCAGTTGCTGCACAGTTTGTGTTCATTCATCCCCTAATTCTTCATCAGTTTTCACAGGACACAGGATGCACAGGATGCTGGTCGCTGGACATTTTTGGTAGGTGGATTATTATATCTATTATGCTGACTACAAGATAAAGTGGTCATTGTGTTTTAGTGTGCTAAATCATAAAATCATATCCCTTTCCTTCAGTTATGTCCGTTTTCTAAAAAAATATGTTTACACATTAACTGAATAACTTAGCATTGCTATTTAGTTATGTTGAATAAGCAAAAAGCTCATTTGTGTGCAAAAAGACAAGCTGAACACGCAAAAATGAAATGCAATTGGTATAACTAATAAGAAGGTTTAAAACTGCTGATGTCCGGATTTTATGGCCATATAAGAAGCATGAAAACTGACGGCACAATCACTTGAGTTGAGAAGAGGCTTAGAAGTTGCAGAAAATGCAACTCTGCTAAATCTGTTTTTGTTAAATATGTCACCCAACACTCAGTTGAATTGTAGTTTGTGGATGGTGAATGATCCTGATATTCAGTACTCTGTTACATTGTGGTTGTTTTACAACACCCTAAACAAAGGACAAATGTATCTGACAATGTAAAAAGACAACCTGAAAACCTGAGTCAGGTTTAAAGGTCAGAGAGAGAAAGTCTCAGGTTTGGAGTTCCACTGTATCTCAAAACCATGTTGACGATGATGAACGATGATGATTTTGTGGTCTCAGAATTTGATGCCAGAATGTGCCGGCCATTCTTTTTAGCTGGCCCACAAAATAGGCTTCTAATTCCTCAATACCATGAAAACCATAGAGAAGCACGTTTGGTCTGATGAAAATGATAACCTTTTAGTCCAAAATGCGTTGATTGTGTTGTTTGCAAAGACTGGGAGCAAACATGACTGTCAAATTGCATTTTCTTGACAGCCACATAAACTACTTCCTTTCTAATCTTGAAGCTAGAAGTGAGGAACAAGGAGAATGCTTCCACCAAGACCTCAAGACAAGCCCTGACCCCTGGTGGGGTCCTGACTATAGTCTGTAATTGTACAACAACGGAATGAACAAAGCATACATAATACATGCATTGGTGAGTGTATAACCATACACATTCTGTGGGGAATGTTAACACATATTGGGCCTTATAATTCTAATCAAACATTGTTTAGATCTCACAGACTAATTACTGTGGTTGACCAAGTACATCATGACAATAATGCTCAATAATGGTCGTCTCAAACTACAGTGCATTCAGTGCATTCAGCATCCTTCCAAATTCCACATCAATTCAACAGAACTATATTCATTCCAACACAAGCCTGAATCTCTAAGGATTATTTAAAGAATCTACCTGAATCAATGTAATGAAGAAAGCATGTCCCACCCAATAGTGTTCTTAATGAAATGCCCAAGAGTGCATGCAAATTGCACAAATTCACTACACAAATCTACAAATCCACATAAGCAGGAAAGTAAGTCAGGGTGGGTGTGCAGTGATTATATGCTTAATGCCTGAATTATTTGACTGCTGGGACTGCAATTAGGTGCTAAGTTAAGAAGGATATGTGAAGTACTTTTAACACCCCAATACAAATTGCTTTCATGTTGAGATTTTTAAACCGTAGAGAAAAACAGAGTTGTAAACTAAGGTGCAGACTAGTGCAGCATATTGAATGGACAGTTGCCAAATATCCACAGGGCATTAGCAACCAACTGGTGAACCTCATTAAAAAGTAGAGAAACCTATAACCATTAAAAGCCCATTAAGCAGCATGTAATTTTGTGGAACTAAATAGCAGAGAGTAATCAAAAGCACATGAAACCCAGCTGGGAAACTAAGCAAATTGTTTCAATTAGGGGAGAATGCATCATCAACACCAGCTTATTTTTTCAGTGGTCCAATTTTCTCGCCTCTCTTATCTTTCTCTCTCACTTTCAATTTCCTCACTAATTACATTGATTGATGTAGATGAAATGCAACTGTGTGTGATGCATATATCTATTTTACTACTTATCTTGGTTTGTATTTGTCAAAAGATTGAATTTAAAATCTCCAACTGGTCCGACAAATTAGGACACATTATGTAAGATTAGATGTTAAATATAACTTAAATTTAAATAAAAAAACAATTGCTGGCGCTTAACCTAAGGGGCTTTCTATTTTCTTTAACTGAGTGCTCTGCATTTGTAGAACTGTGCACATTTGAAACTAGTAAAACATTTGAGAAAATAATTTTAAATACATGGGTAAGCCGTGCATGGCAGGATTGAAATAATTTGTCCATAATTTGTCCAATGTTTAATTCAATTGATTATTTAATATGAAATATGTAATATTAATTCATTATTTGCAGATGCATATTCCCCAAGTTCAATTACGTGCCATTTTTGCACGTAAGATCTGGAGATCTGTGGAAAAATTGAATGAATAAACTCATCTCAGTAGGTTTACCATAAACAAGTCTGTGAAAAAAATACACTGCTCACATATAGTAGGTAATATTTCAAAATGCAATATCCCCTCATTTTTGTGAGCAGAATAGTATGTACGGTTTTTAACCTTGTAAGAAAACACCACTCACCTTTGGGTTAAATAGTTTTCAGTATTTCAGTACAAACTGTTATTATGCATATCAAGAGGTATAAAGGTCAACTGCTGTTAGCCAATTCGTAGCTGAATTTGAGAGCAATCTGCCTCGTGGTTAGCTGGAAGTTTTAGGATTAAGACGCGGAGGAATGCTGAATTCGACTGGCAATGACTGCTCAACAACACCAGACAAAAGGGAGCTCCCGAAGAAGAAATACTTTTATAATTGTTTATATTTAATGTTATTTCTGTATATTTATATGATATTGTACTATTTGTTAATAAATCTACAATCTACATCTACCATATCAAGAATGTGGCTTGGCATTGTCTTCCTAAAATAAGCAGGGAGGTCCCTGAAAAAGACATTGCTTGTTGCTCCAAAACCTGTAACCTTTCAGTATTATTGGTGCATTCACATATGTGCAAGTTACCCATGCCACAGGCACTAACACACCCCCATACCATTAGAGATGCTGACTTTTAAACTTTATACTGATAACAATCCAGACAGTCCTTTTCCTCTTTGGCCCGGAAGACATCCTGGGATTGAAGGTTTCAGACATTCAGTGTTGGTGTTCAGCCTTGCCACCTACTTGCAGAGATTTTTAAACATTCTATGAATCTTTTGATGATGCTGTTGACTGTAGATGATGAAATCCCTAAATCCCTTGCAATTACACATTGAAAAACATTGTTCTTAAACGGTTGGACTATTTGCTCACGCAGTTGTTCCCAAAGTGGTGAACCTCGCCCCATCCTTGCTTGTGAATGACTGAGCCTTTTGGAGATGCTACCTTTATACCCAATCATGACTCTCACCTGTTTTCAATTAACCTTTTCACCATGTTTCAAACAGGTGTTATTTGTGCATTCCTCTACTTTCCCACTATTTTGTTGCCCCTGTTCCAACTTTTTTGGAAAGTCTTATAGGCATCAAATTCAAATTGAGTGAATATTTGCAAAAAATACAGTAGAGTTTATCTATTTTAACATTAAATATGTTTTTTAGTGCATTCAGTTGGAATATGGGTTGAAAGGGATTTGCAAATCATTTTATTCTGTTTTTATTTGTGTTTTACACAATGTCCCAACTTCATAAGTCCCAAAATGGGATAACTAATATTATGGTCCTGCATTAAAATTAGAAAAGGAACTGTTCTGAAAAATAACTAAGAAAAACTAAGGTTGAGGCCATTCAAGCTTTCTTTCAGGTTCAAATCTTAATGTCATTTCCCTTTCTATTAACTCTCTTAGTCCTCTATTTAAAAAAATCCTTTTTATCTGTCACACAATCTATAATTTTCAGTTTTTACTACATTGGTAAGAACTTCATTAAGAACTTGTACACATTTACACTTCATATGGCTACAAAGTAGTACAAAGAGTGTGAATTAAATTTGACAGCAGTAGATGATAGTTTGCATTTAATTACATAAATCCACTGCATTCTACATGTGTAAGTCTCATAAGGATTTCTAATGATGCTCATAGCAGTTGGCATTTATTTTGAACAACTTTTGAAAGGTCAAGACAAGACTGAGTGTGAAAAGCTTGATATTACTAATACACATTGTGTTTTTTCTTTTGCATTTATGTCATTTAGCAGACACCCTTATCCAGAGCAATTTACAATGAATAGTCTTACAATCCAAGCAAATTGTGGGTTAAGGGCCTTGCTCAGGGACCCAACTGTGGCAGAGGTGAAATTTGAACCCTAGACCTACTTTCATCACTAGGCCAGACGTGTCAAGCTATGTCAAGTTAACCACTAAAAAAAACACTAAACAGCAGACAAAGTGTACAAAGTTTGCTGGATATTTTTAATTGATACACTATGCTACATTGTGGCAGGTTTGGGATAAAAAAGTGAAATATCCCACCATTTCACATGAGAGGAGAGAGCAAGGGGTGTCTAAGGAGGAAGGAGGAGTGTTGGTGCATTTCAGCACAGGAGAAAATTATATTTGAGAACACACTCTGCTTTATTGCCCATTACAGTGCTCAGGAAACAAGATGAGAGAGTATCGGTTTACTCACTAAGCCCTGCATTGACAGTCAGTTGACCACAGAGACCTGCTCTACTAAAGTCAATCCACTCTGTGCCCTCATATTACCTCTCCTTTCCTATCAGATAATACAACACAGACATACAGTGGTGTCCGCCTGAGACTCTCTAATGAGGCATATTTTGATAAGTAATTTCCCCCAGCAGTAGTGCTGGTTGCCTCTCAGCAGTGTGTAATAACACTCAGTGAGGTATGTTTGTGCAGTGTGTTCAGAGTTAGCCCTGTGTGAAGATTGGGACTGGGCTTCGCAGGGGGGCAGGCAGTTAGCTGCAGCAGATCTCACCACCTGGAAAAGCACTGCAGTGAAAGAGACTTTGTCAGAGAAGGGGGGTGCAATTCTGATGCATTATAAGGAGACACAAATACATGGGTTTGCTGTTTTAAAGCTATCAAATTTAAAGATATCAAATCTTTCCCTGCAGGACCAGTACAAATTTGTCATTTTACTGAATTTGATAAAAGCAATTTGCAATATCGCTCACACATATATATTTTCAGTTTTGTACACTTTATAACTATACTCAGCACAATGCTAATTAATCCAGCAAAGACCAGCATGTATTGGGGTTTCACTGGAAAGTTAGCAAACAAGCTTTAGCTACAAGACCATGCAAGTTCAACTTGAGCATGATACATGGAAATTGTATGGTCTTGCCCCTTGATGCGTTGGTCTTTTCCATTGTGTTTTCTGTTTTTTTTTTCAAACTGTTTGTTTGTTTTTTCATTTTATTGACCTTCTGTGTAAATGTTTGTGCTTTTTTATCTGTATCACCTTGTATTGCCACTGTACAAGGATTATTTACAGTGGATGGTGTCCTTGGGATGTTGGATAGTTGTGCTAGCATGAGGTAATGTCTGCCAAAAAAATACAATCTATATGTCACTTTTAATAAGGATGTCTAATAAATGCTGTAAATGTAAACAGGAGATTGTACTATCTTGATGACTTTGCTGGATAAGCTGTACAATCAGCATACTGGTGTCCAAAACGTAATGTATGCTAGTCTTTGCTATTTTTTTAATGGAATAACAAGATTTAATACTGTTTTTTATTAATAATACATGGGCATATTGTTTCATTCAGTGCAATAAGAAAATTTGAATATACCATCTATTAATCTAAAGTCCATATTTTTTCCATTAAAAATAGGATATCTTCTGGTTTCTTCATTTGAAATTCACACACTTTTAATGGGGCCTTGGAAACTCCATTTAGTCACCATTGCAAATCACCATCAGCTTAAAAGGCTGCAGTGAGTTGAGATGCTCCTGAGCACTCATTAAAGGGAGTCATTTAGCTCTGCATAACTGTGCAATTCCTGAGAAATAAGTCTAGAGTTGATAAGAGACACTGGAGAGATCTATGGTGTACATGTAGGCAATTAAACGTTTCTTCTTGGTTTATGGTTGTTTCATCAACTGATCACAGCAGAACATTGCTCCAACTACAGTGACACCTACTAAGATATTACTACTAGACTATTTTGATTATGTTCAAATTTCCATTTCCATTATCATTGTCTTATTTCAAGAATTTGAGCTAGTGCTTAAATTTTGTAGTTCAAATAATTTGTATATTATTAGTTTGGCCAAACTGAACCAGGTTAGAGTAACACAGACTAGTATTTACAAATATCCTGTAATAGTAGATGAAAGTATTACTCTGTCTGCAGTTCAAGGTGGCATAAACCATGTTGATGAGACATTGCTGGATGAGCAATGGATATATTTGTTTTCTGTCCGAACATGTTAATGATATTTCTGCACTGCAATCTCATTATATCGCACTTGTGTGTGGCCTGACAGAGAATATGTAAGACTTTATTACACACAAATATAAGGCACTTTTACACCAGTCTAACATTTTTATATTTCTTGTGTGCTCACGTGTGTTAGCATGGCAGACAATTGTAGTTAACAGGAATTTATTAGCTCCTACTTCAAGGCAGAGTCTTTTCTATGTGCATAGGAACCCTGTGTGATGTTATGTATGTGGTTATTGGTAAAGACAAAGTGATGCATGTGTATAGTAATTGGTCTTAGGAGCTCTTCATCAGTATTGAGCAGCCCTAAAACCACAGACGAAAACACACATGAAAACAAGTTTAACATACGATGAGAAGAAAGATCAATAGTCAAAAGATCAAAACCCCTCTTAGTCAGGCCAGCTGTAGCCAAAAAATCACTACCCTTTCAAAAATGAGACCCCCGGAATTGAAATGCCACTGTAGCTATGGGTTGTTGTTTTTTTAGTTTTCTAATAGTGCATACAAATTTCCTGTATTTTCTGATTATATTGTAATAAAAAGACTGAGAAATAATTAGATATGGTCTTTAAACCATTGCTAAATCAACAGTATGTTTGATCTAGTTTCACTCTATGACTTTTGCATTGTAGTATGTCTTGTAATGTGGGTGAACCCAGAGTACACAGGGGAAACCCATGCAAACATGGGGAGAACATCACAGGAAGCAGCTGGCCCTGGGCTCAAACCAGGCTCACTAGAGCTACAGCATTAACCACCATGCTGTCAATAGCCTTACTTAAAACAACTCACAGTTCTCATAATTAGAATTGTAAGATTTATCTGAAATAAGTTATCAAGTCATATTTGTTGTTGTATTGCTTTTTACAATAGAGCATTGTCTCAAAGCAGCTATTTAAGACCAATCCCAAATTTATCAACCCTATTGACCCAATAATGTCAAGGAAAAACTCTCTGAACATTGGAAGAGCCAAGACTGATCTATGCTCCTTTGTTAAGAAGCAAACCATTTAAACCACAGTACTCATTAGTATTATTATTAATTGCACCTCTGCATTTGTCAACATAACACTAAGCTTTTTTTTCTTAGTGACACCATGAAATAAGAGAATACAAGAAATCTGAGATACTTAATACAGCAGGCCTCCAGATTCTCTAGAGCCCTATGTCTGCACCGGACAGTTCTGGGAGCATAGAATCAATTTGGAAATATTTGGATTCTGTATTGTCCTTATTTGTGATCCAAACATGATCCATTCTCTAAAGTCTCATGGTTGCTTTATATATTCTGACATGCACTAGCGTATAATAACACAGTAAGCCTTGAGAGATCATGGTATGATCCTTGTTAAATGTGCTTTTTGCTTAATAAAATGTTGACAAATTCAATTTATTTATTACTGTGGAATTTAGCAAACAAATGAATTTTGCTAATGTAAATTATGTAAGCAATGTAATGTAATGTCTACTGGTTCAGTATCATACCCCTCCTTATTTCCTATTTGTTTACATTTTATATAGTTAATTTCATTGTCTTCTCATTATTCTTCCTCAATTCTGTCAATCTCTAACGCTATTTGTTGCACTGTTTATGTGCTGAGTAAAAAAATATTGACTTATATTTGTAATATGGGTTTAAAACCATAGTAATACAGAATTATTGTGGCATGTTCATATAGGTACAGATAATGGATTTACAGCTTGGAACACTGCTTAACCAATCAGATTTTAAAACCAGAGCTGACAGTTTTATAACAAACCTTTTATATTATCCCGCTTATTGAAAATCTACAATATTAGACTCAGGATGTTTTTAACAACTGAATTGATCAATCAAACATGCTGGTAGAGTGCATATGCTACTGATTATTACTCTTGTACTAAGTCATAGTATGCAACGGTAAAATGAGGTACTGTGTATAGCTCTAGTGGACATATTTAATTAATCAACCAGAGGTCAGGATTCTGTTGTAAAACCTATAGGTTACATAACACCCTTTGTACCCAAAGGCTGAGTTAACAATGATTTTAGTGGAGTTTAATGATCCCAGGTGGAGTGGCTCGTGTCCTCTCTGTGTGGAGTCTGCATGTATTCATAGGTTTACTTCAGGTACTCTGGCTTCCTTTCACAGTCTAAATTAAAATAATTGATTATGGTAAATTAGCCTGACTGATGTATCAATTGTGTAACATTGTCTTTGTTTGATGTTGAATCTAATAGCAACAGAAAACAAATTCATAAAAATTCTGCAAGTATTCAGTGATTTAATCACACATTTGTGGAAGTGGAATGTGGCTGTTACAGGGATGCATGATTTGGGCTCTCATGTAGTTGGGAGGGGAAGAGGTAGAGACTGAATGAATCATACAAATTTAGTCAACATCGCTATCAGCTGTTTTCCTCCTCATGTCAAGCTTTTGGTCTTTAGAAACCTCTATAAGCAAAGCTCTTCTGGCAAATGCTCACTACTAATCTCGTCACTAGATGTTTTGTTTGTCCGATTTGGACATGGATCATTCTCCCACATTACTATAACATGGATCAATCAATAAATCATATTTTACAGAGGTTTCATGTTCTGTTTCACAGGCATTAAAGTGCTATCATTCCCAGAAGAAAGACCAGAATGGCATCTAGTGTACATTTAATCCTTTCAGTGTAATGCTCAATCTTTTGTTACACTTCTACACTCCTTTATTAATATACTGATGGATCAATGTTCAGCACAACATTTTTATGCATTCCACAGGCAGCAATGTTTATTTGTGGAGTCTAGACACAGTTTTTGTCAAATATAGTACTTAATCTGATTTAAATCTTAAAAGTTTTTAATCTCACTGTTTTTAAGTTTTTAAGTTTAATCACTGCAGCAAATTTTCCTACTCAGATGAAAGCCCAAGGTACTTAAACAATAAACAAAGCATAAGCTATTTGTGAGTGAGATAGGTATTTAAAAGGAATTTTTATCTTTGAGTGTGTATACGCTTAACACTGCATTATTAAAGAGTTTGTAACGGAAATATTACAGTGATTTCAGTTTGCGACTGACTGGAGGCTCGTAGTAACATTTTTTTTTATCTCCAATTAAAACAGTTGAGGAAACAGTAAGGCATTGTCTGAAGGAAGGAGCTGGACTGTTTAGGAAATTAATGCCCGTACTCTTTGCAAAAAAGAAGATCATTTTGTATCTCTGATTACAGATTTCTGTGTTCCTTGTGTTTTAAACAGTGGCATCTGTAAACAATCTGTCTGGAGATGGAAATCAAATCTAGTGCTTTTGCTAACACTCAGCCCATACCCTGAGATCAACGGAAGTCTGAACATTCTGTTACATTCAATGCCCAGAGTGAGGGACCAAACCCAGAGACCCCAAGCTGGTAGACACAAAGCCATAGTGTTCAGTGTGGCTCTACCAACCGCAGAGATTCTTATGATAATGATTACTGGTCATAATTACAAAGGTTTGCTTTCTTGCTTGTTCTGAGCGCAGTTAAGGTGGAGATTGCTTAAATTCTAAGTAATTCCAATTTCCTTTAAGGACAGTTCAATCAAACCATCCACTGCTGGTGCTCACGAGAGATATTGAATGCTAACTCAAGTATACACACTCATACACACGTTAAACAATACACATGTGCTAACAAAAAATATTAGGTTCTGTTCTCCCTCTGGCAATGAATTAATTTTCTTTCATAGCTATTTACAGGTTAGGGATGATGTGATAATGAGCCAAAGTGTGTGTTCAGACATGGGGCCAAGGACTGGGGCGGAATGCACAGCAAATAATGAGCTCCCATGGGTTTAGGCTGCACCATGCCCTGGAGTCCATGTCCCCAAACTGAATACTTCTCATTACTTTCCCATTATCAATTTCAGCGTTTGACTGAGAAAATGTCCCAGTTAGATCATGGAGTCCAGTCAGGGCCTGGCCACAGCCTTGCCAGTCTTTGGTTAAGAGTCTTATCACGCTGCTCAAAGCAGACCTGGAAAAGTGCTGCTTCCACTAATTCAACCCCCTTGATGTATTGCTATTTTACTGTGTGGTAAAATATACAGAATATCAATATAATTAGCTATTTTCACCCACTGGGTATTCCTCGAACCCAGTAACAGCATCCCCTACAGATCATTAGAAAATATGATGGCTGTCACATTTTCTCCAAAATAATTGTATTTATTTATTTAAATTAGTATCAACTCATGTTAGATTGTCTCAAATTATTAGTGCTTCAAAAGCGTACTTAAAATGGGATTTGAAATGTACAATGTATTTAAATGGAAATATTTACCTTGAATGCATTTTTAATGCTAAGCAATACTAAACAGATGCTCTTGATAGTATAGATTCAGGTCTGGTACAGGTAATTGCTTCACTTGCTACAGCTGAAATGCAAGATTAATTTTGTTTGTGTTTGAGAGAGGATGCGAGAAGTTTAATTTCTGGGTACGTTTGTAGGATTCATATGGGACCACAACACCTACACTTAGTTACTCTAGTTTCTGATTATATAAACAAAATAATGTCATACTAGAAGAAATGTGAGCTCTAACCACCTGGTTTTGCAAAACCTCAGTGACTGAATCCATTCATAGCTTTCCTAAATGCTTTACTGAAAGGAAAAATGTTTAAAAGGTATGAAAGTCAAAAGCAGGAAGAAGGGATATTTTTTATTAAAAATCACATATGAGGAATACATACACAGAATGATACCTACTGCTATTTGCAAGAAATACATTTTATTTGTGTTTTAACTGTAAGTACCATCATCAGAAATTGATTGTTTTGCCAGTGGCATTTTCTGTGGGGATAAAGAAATGTATTGCTGAATGGATATTAAATCATAAGAACATTAATTTGAGCATCAAAATACAATAGTCTTTTGTATGAAGCATGGTTAATTGTAAAGTTAGCTAGTTATAAAAATAAAAAATAAGAAATTAAACAGGGCTCAGTGGTTTTCTTGTTCGTTTCCCAGTCTGTTATCTTCTTTATTGTATGTCTTTTTATTAGTGAGTAAAAGCTCACATTGCATATTTTTAATTGTGTAGTTCTATTTATGCCCGGGAATTAGAGTAAGAGTGTGTTTTCAGTGCTTAAAATAGTGAGATGTAAAACTGCGATGTGAGTGAGTGAGTTACAATTCAGCCTTTTTTGCTTGTGCTTGTGAATCACCGGTCATATATTTAAGAAATCAGAAATGACTAGTCGTGATAATGCTACACACACTCCGCTCCATGATTGTTGGTGCTTTTGGTAAAAACAATTCTGAAAACTGAATTTCTGGATACTTTGGGCTCACACCCAAATTAAAAATGTAGTTTTTTTTACTGACATCAATGCACTTTAAAAATTATTTGTTTTGAACAAATAAGTAGAACACAAGTAGAATTTTAACAAATTAGTAGACTTTTACGTTTTCTTATTACCAAACCTGCAACAAGTGAGTGTTTTATGTGCCAAACATCAGGTGAATGGGAGAGGGGAGCTTGAGGAGGGTGATGAAGCAGATTGCCTTGCCTTATCCTATATATGAAACATGGTGGTGATAGTATCATGGTTTGTGCATATTTTGCTGCACTTGAGCCAGGGAGCTGTTCTATAATGAGTAATGGGCTAACAAGCTGCTGTGCAGGACTGAGCAACAGTTACCAGAAGTATTTAGTTTTGGGTGGTGCACAAGGTTATCACAACAGATACTGGGTATCTGATAACAAGGGTTCACATATTTTTGCTACTTGCAGACATGCAATGGAACACTTAACACTGGTCAAAAGACTAATGTCCAAGTCTAACATTTTTGCATCATTTGCTTAATTGGCTTTCAACATTATTGTCTAATTTGTTTAAGTGGCTTCTTCTAGGCATTTCCCCCGAACACTGATCTCTGGTTAAATTAGTAAGAGTCTGGCTGTAACAAAGCATATGGCTTCACTAGAAATATGAGACAGCTAGAAGAAAATGTGTGATAAACTCCTGAATGTCAGTCAGTGATCTGGTCTCTATTGCACAGTGTTGTTTTTTTTTAAACTAGGAAGGGGCATGTGGCACAATAATGGCCTCCTCACTCTATCCTTTAAAACGGAGCAGTAATGTGAATTGTGAGGTATACATGGTTTTGCTTTGGTGGCATGACAGTGCTCTAAATGTCAGTGGATTCATGACCTATGCTCAAATACACTTACATGCTGCACCTGTGCAGACATGGAATGCCTAGGGCCATAGATTGCTCAGAAAACACATTAATCTTAATGCAACTAACCCTATAGGAGCAATTCTGGGAACTATGACCTTCACACCTAACAGCGCAAAATACATCACAAACTCCAATATGGTTGCCTTCATGATTTTTAGTGTGTGTGTGTCCGTGTGTGTGTCTGTGTGTGTGTGTTAGGGGATACTTCAAAATATACTATAATAAAATATCCCCTAATGTATATATACATGTGTGTATGTGTGTGTGTGTGTGTGTGTGTGTGTGTGTGTGTGTGTGTGTGTGTGTGTGTGTGTTCACTGCTCACAAACAATATGTTATATTTCATTATGGTATATATCATTTTAAAGTATCCCATAATTTTTGTGAGCCTCTATATATATATTGCTCAGTTTGGCTGGATGGCCAGGTCTAGGAAGAGTTCTGGTCATCCCAAACTTCTTCCATTTAAGGATTATGG